>ML781228.1:386835-417638 GCA_009831015.1 Picea engelmannii
AATTAATTAACCTTTTTACCTCTAAAAATCTCCTTATCTCTCCTTGTGGCTTCCCTGGCCACTGAAAGTCACTTCTAGCCATCCCATCCTGTAGTGATGCTCCTCCCGATTCCAATGAGCTATTACACTGAGAGGTTCCTCCACGTAATGTTCCCAAAATGACCTCTTCAGTGAATTCCATTGACTTATAACTCAAAATAGTCAAAATCATGGAAATCGTCGGAATGCAACGAAACCAAAGCCAACCTATGCGGAATGGCTCATAATGATGGAATATGATCATCAATGCAAGATGGACCCCAAAATGCCTCTCAAATACCCCTGTACTCGCTCTAGCATCCATCTGGCTACTCTGGTCAACATAAATCTCTGCCCTGTGATGATGTCCCAAAGTGGGGACGTTACATCCTTTTATGAGAGGTTCCAAGTAGTTCCACCTGAAGGAATTGTACAAAAAACACTGAAGAACATTATGTATCAGTTTTAGATCTTTATTCAATATAGGTACAAAGTTATGAATATTTCAATTTGGGGCTGTTGACTAATCAAAAACTAATTATGGTTGAGACAAGCAGTTGATGAGTTGGCACATACATGAGGTGTATAGTTTATGTTTTTGGTACATATTGATGAGTAATTGTTGATGAGTAGTTGAAACATGATTGGTATATACTTGGTACATGGTTGGATGCACTTGTTTATGGTACAGGTTGATTACAGGTTGTTTGGCACAGGTTGGTGCATGGTTGATTCACTTGTTTATGTTGACAGATTGATATCTGTTGAGGATTGTTGCCTCATCTTAGTTAGTGATGAGAATGTAAGTTGAGTATTGCATATAGAGATGATACTCTTGTAGAGTGGTACTCTATTCAATTGTTTCTGAAAAACCCTCGGATTGAAGTCCATAATAAAAAGATAAATTGTACATACATCTTGTGTTCTTTGTGTTCCTTGTGGAGATGATTTGTTGATGATATGTTGCTGATATGTATTCACATATAACTGATTATAAATGACAGCAATGAGTAATGAGAAAATGTTGAATGTTAACTAAGCAGTTTTTGTGTAAGAGGGAAGTTTTGGGAAAAAGATCCCCACACTCATTCACCCCCTCCTCTAAGTGTGGTAGGTGTGTCCAACACAATTAATATCTTGCAAATATTTGACTTGTGATTCCATGGGAATATTTGTTATGAATGTTGATGGATTATGCTATTGAATGTGCTAACTCTATATATTATCACCGTATGCTTATGTTTCTTAGTTGTTGAGGACAAGTTGCAGGTGTGTTTCTTTGAGTCAAGTGCTAAACAGTGGACTTCCTCGAACGCCTGGAAGAGGTAGGCTCTTTATCTTGTCTTGTATTATTTTTTATATAGCATACCTAGGATAAGAGTTGATTTCTGCAGTCATTTCCATCTATTGTGGTTTACCCCTTGCCATAGAGAGATTTTCCTTGTAACAATTATTTCAAAGTCAAATATTTGTTTATAATAATATTATTATTTTATATTTATGTTATTGCATATCAATATAATGATTGCATTAATGCATTATCCAACCAATGAAACCTTTTTCTTTTTTTGAAAAATGTAAATCATCCACAGATTAATTGTTTGGGAATGCAACAATTTACAACATTCGACAATGCAATGAAATAAGAAACCCATTGTATTATATATGAATAAGAGACCCGTTGTCATAAAAAAAGGGACATTGTATATATATAGTATAATATACATGATTGCATAAATACAAAAACATGTCTTAGCACAAAGTCTTTAATAAAAAATATACATTCTTTCGAAGCCATGCTTCATAAATTCTCTCAAAATATCCTCTGATTCCTGGATTCCATACTTTTTTTCCTACATGTTTAATACGACATGACAAAGCATAGTCAATATAATCAATATAAAATTTTCTTGTTTTTTCATTAATTATAAAACAAGGGAAGTTAAACAACATGGCTACTTACAAATTGTTCAAATAAACTTTCATTCTTCTACATATACTGACAACCTATACTTAACCCAATGTTTATCAATTCATGGGTTGGATCATCTTTTTATGTTAGCACCTAGTAGAAGACATCCATGGACAAGTGTAAATTAATTATTTAAATATAAATATCAAAGAAAACATGAAGACTTAAGAAAGGTTGAAAATGTAAATACTCACAAAGTTTATGATCAACCATTTTATTCCTCATCCTCCCGTCTTATGTGATGAATGGTTTCTATTTTTTTTTTATTTTCTGTAACAAAACAAATGAAAATTAGTTTTTCACACAATACTTAAACTTTATGTACATAAAAGAATAAAAAAAATGATTACATACCTCGGATTCACATTGTAGTTGGGATGGCTCCTCTTGCGACGAAATTATGTACATTTATTTTAACATCTTCTTCTACACTTTTTGGACATCTTGACTGACATGTCTTGGTTTTCCCCTTGTTTGTCCCTTGGAATTTTCAAAATCTCCCTACAAAAAAAAAAGAAAGATATAAAATCATTACTAGTTAGAAAAGTAAGATCTCGATCTGTATATTAAGATAATTTGAACCAGGGCATCCACAATATTTATACACACTAGTGCATCACACATACATATACACATCGGTAAAGTATAACAATTTCGTTGCGAAATTGAAAACGTTTTACAAATTTTTGCATTCATCTAGTGCTTTATGAATTAAGAAAAGCATGGTTTCCCAAGTACTATTTATTATGCATCGTCAAGCAGTGAACAAATTTAATAAATGGCGATTTCCATATAAAAACACTCATTTTTCCATTTTAAACTCAATGATGCACTTTGTAAACAATGTGCCAGGTGCATATTTAGGTAACATCTAACCCACCTAATGTGAAAGGGATTTTTAATAACATTTCAAATTGAAATAAATAGGTGTAGTTTACAAAAAAATAAACTCTGGTGCGCTTACTCTGTACAGAGCACATTGGTCACCACAAAGGCGTTTAAAAACAAAATCGACAATGACAAGATGGTTTGGGATCCAATGTAATGAGTGGGTTCATTGAAATGGATAGAAAACACCCATATATAAATAACAAAACCCTATAAATAAATTGTGCTTAAAAAAATTTATTCTTGTGAAATATAGAAGAAGACAACAAAAGAACAATCAAGAAATTAGGGCTTCCAATACTGAAGGTAACTATGAAACCCTTTTTTGGGAGGGATAAATGCACTAAACATTGTTTGAATCAAATAAGAGAATGATCCAGATGATTAATAAAATGAAATCGTATACCTGAAATTATCCTCTGCAAATTTCTATGAGATCTATAGTACTCCCCCTTGAATTTGGCTCTTCAAAAAAAATCCACCCACTTGGAAATATTTGTTGATAAATCTTTGTTGCAAAAATATTCTCTGTAAAATTTGGCAAACAATAAAACAATGAATAGGGTTTTCCTTTATAAACACAAAAACTCAAATTCTCACTCATTTTTTCATTGTATATTTCATTGCATTCATGATAAACGTGTGTGTTGTTTTTTTTCACAAGTTACGTTTTTTGGTGCACTATGTCATGCGTAGTGCACCGATGCGGTATTCATAACACACTAATTTATTTTCATAATAAATTTCAAAGTATTGATAGTATGCACGCATTATTTTTCTAACTTGCTTAAGTTGGTGCGCTAGATAGTTTGAAACACACCAGTGCGACATGTAATTAATAACACATCAGGGTGGTGTGTAAGTAATAACGCACCATGAGACAAATAAATTTGCACAATGCAAATGGAAACATCTGTATTTAAGCTTTATGGAGGTTTTTCTTTGTAGAGACAATAACATAGGTCATTCTTCGGTGCTTATCTCAATTAAATGCACCGGTGCATTTTTTATACATACACACGGATACGTCTTTAAATGATAAAGTGCACCAGTGGGGGAGAGAGAGAGGGAATTGGATACAGTGAGTGAGAGAGGGAGGGGGATACAGAGTGAGAAGGATAGAGGGGTAGATGCAAGAGAGAGAAGGGGAGGGAAGGAGGAAGAGAGTGAGAGAGGGGATAAGCATAAAATTCACATTTTCTATGTTCGAGGAGGATATTTTCAGGGATCGAGTAACTATTTCAGTTTTTTTAAATAAAGATTGAGATTTCTTGTATAGTTGGGTGGAAAAAACGATGATATTGTAGAAAAAAGAAATGATTTTTTAAGTGTGTTGTCAAATTATAAAAGTTATTCGAAGTTATTTTTGAAGTTACATTGTTCTATGCTACCCAAGATGACGGTTTTGGCTCAAATGCATGAAAAAAATAATTATAATATCAAATGTCCAATTCTTCAGATTCCGACATCACCTCATTCTGTATCTTTGGAACGCTTTCAATTTCTCTCACACCGATTGCAATACGTCTATATTTTATCGATAATTGATTTATCTCATTGAATTTATGTTATGTATGCAGGTGTAATTTAATAATTGTTCATTAAATTTTGTAGGATCGAGTTCAGATACTCAAGATATTCTCGTGGTCCCAAAATTATGCAAGCTCTTATTAGGAGAAAGATACAGCAAGATGATGTTTGATAAAAATGGATAACTTATTTACCCTACCAATACTAACATCCCATCTTCCAACAATCAACCTAGGTCAACGGTATTACACTATGAATTTGATCTCTTTTATGTAGACAACCCCTTAAGGTGTAAGAAAAACATGATTGAGTAATTGTATTTTTTTTTTTTTTTCAATGGAACTAATGTAAATGTTTTTCTTAATTCGACACTTTTTTTATAAAGGGGTTGGTTTCATGTTTATTATTGGGAAAAAAATTTCCATGCTCCTAATAAGTGTTTGGTATAATGTTTGAACATATTAAATGAATTGTGTTACTAATATTATCAATGTAATGTTCAATGCTTTTACAATAAATATTCTAATGATGAGTGACCTATCCACCATCTATCGTTTCACCCCACTACAATATCAAGTTGTGAGCTTGCTGATAAACGAAAAACATCTTAGAGAGGAAGCATACCAAGAATGGTTGAAACAACCACCTATTCAATTCCCACTATGTCTTGAGTCACCAATTCAAAACCTTGACAATAACACTAGTTCTTCACATGTTGGGATGAAGTCAATGATATAGAGATTGGTATGGATGATTTCTTATGCGATACCTAGGCCATAGATGGAATGTTATATGCATTCTAGCAAAATGAATTAGGGGATGACGCTAATGTCATAGATACCTTCTACGAAAGCCTGAGATCCGCTTCCACCACCCCTCTATTTGGTCCAGTACATAGTTTGAAATCTCTACCCAGCTAGGGACAACAATGTCATTGTACAACTTGAATGTAATGTATGGTATGTCAGATGCATGTTTCTCAGCACTTTTGAGGTACCTATCCATTAAGTCCCCTAAATTGTTAAGGAATCTTGTCACACAATGAAGGAAGAAAAGGGTTGATTTTATTCATGCTTAATGACAGTGTAAATTTATATTTCCCACTAATTGCAGGTTATTAAAAGATAAGGTACTTCTGAGTGCTAATTGCTTTCTTGATAGGTGCACAAAGGAAAATAAAATGCTGAAAATGTTGGGTGTTGAGTACATATCATGCCATGCATGTCTGAATGATTGTATTCTATACAGAAACAAATATGCAAACAAAGACATATGTCCATAATGTGGACATGATAGGTGCCATAAATCAAAAAATAATACTAAGGCACATGGTCCTCCTCATAAGATATTGAACCACACGCCTATAATTCCAAGGATTCAAAGGTTCTTTCATTGCAAATAGTTAGACATGTTGCATGGGTGGCATGTCTCACATAGAATTGATCCAGGAGTTATGTGAATCCCAATAGATTCAATAGTCATGAAGCATATAGAGGATACATAACCTGATAAATTCAAGGATGAAGTATGGAGCCTCTGATTGAGCATAGATATGGATAGAGTTAACTTGTATTCCCTTCAAAACACCAAGTATTATGTTTGGCCAATGGTAGTAATTAATAACAATATCCCCCCATGGTTGTCCATGAAGAATGAACATCTTATGTTCTCTCTTATATTCTTGGGTAGAAGACAAGTGAAGAGAATGTTTGTCTACCTCCAACCATTGATCGATGAATTTAAGCAATTATGGGAAGGGATACAAGTAAATGATGTATCAATACCCATCCCAATAGATAGGTCTTTTATGTTGTATGGCATATGTGCATACACCAAGAATGATTATATAGGAATAGGAGTTTTCTCCAGTAAGCATGTTCATCGATGTGTTTATATTTGTAATTTTATTTGGCATACTTCATTTTCTGCAACTATATTTTTGACACTAACATGTTATGTATACGTTAACATCGCATGTATTTTAACAAAAGGGTATCATGGATGTAAATGTTATGGACCTTTCATAAAGGATAGGTGGTCCAATGACCTATGAAATCTGGTTTACGATTGTTCGAGGGTATTCCTCCCAGAAGACAACCCTTATAGAAGAGTTTCATCTTCTTTCAATGGTAAACCAAAGAGAACTCGAATACCTAAAATAATGACATGGATAAATTGGAATAGGGCATATGAAATAGACAAGGAGAAGGAAATGGAAAACTTGTTTGATTCAAATGGGGAACCTATGTTCGATGATCCTTAATTTTTTGACACCTATGTTGAGAAAATCCCCATTGGGATGAAAAGGAAATATGTATTTTATGAGCTTCCATATTGGGAGCATCTTACGATTTCCCACTTATTAGATCCCATATATATATATATATATATATATATATATATATATATATATATATATATATATATATATTGAAAAAGGTTTCATATTCTTCATGGAGGCACATATCATGGAATAAAATTGACACATTGGTTGTCAAGAGAGAACTTATTGCTTTGAATACTAAAAAGAGACATTGGCCAAAAAATGAAACTAGAGGAGAGGTTGGTCACTCTTGGTCTTTTAAACAAGGTGATGTCATGTGGATTTTGAAGAAAGATGATCTTTCTATGGTGAATGATGTTATATTGGGTGTGAAGGAACCTTCTTTATATGGGTCAAATCTACGACATTACTTCATTGTAGACGGGATTTTTTCGGGGTTGAAACCACTTGACCATATAAACCTTCTATAGGTATGTATGTTTAATATGTGATTCTTCTTCTATACTGACATTAGTAAAAATATGTTATGCACTCACAATTTTATGGAAATTAATGATGTATGTGTCTATTTTGTAGTGTCATTATCATTTTCTCATGCATAGTTATGTGAACCATGAATTTCCCTAGGACCTGCGATGTTCCATATCAAAATTATATGCATTTGTATGTTGGATCACATCAAGGGAGATTCATATGGCTAGCATTCCACAGTGCCACTGAGAGATAGATGAGACTTTTTGTATGTTTGAGAAGGAACCTCCCATGAGTTTTATGGAATCGCAGGTCCATCTTCTAATTCACCTACATAATGAGTTTGAATTAGTTGGGGTTCTCTCATGTCGTTGGATGTTCTTATTAGAGAGGTACATGAAGAAATTTAATGGGTTTGTTCAACAAAGAGAAAAAATGGAGTGCTCTATGGCAAAGGGATACATGATATATGATTCGTTCTATTATGCCAGTGAGTACATCAAGAAAATCGACAACACAGAAGGGGAAGTCGTTTGGGATGACCATCAAGATAAGGAAAAAATGGAAGGGGAGCTACTCCAAATGAACATAAAAAGGCACTTGATAAAGAGTAAGTCAGTTATATTTTATCAATTTAGTACAAAGAAATTATTTACATTAAAGTTGATAATATATATTTCATCAAATGCTGTGTGTTTTGAATTATTTTATACATCAACAAATTAGAGATTTTGATGCCATAAATAAAAAAATTCTTTAATTTGATATTATATATTTGATCTCTTGTTATTTGTTTTGATTTTTTTTATACATTAGTGAATTTTGAAATGGATGTCATCAATAAAAAAATTCTTTACAACGTAGAGGCAACACGACCATGGGTCGCATTGTATGAAGAGAAACGAAGGAAATGGGACAATGAAAAGAAATCATTCAGATGGTTGAATGGTAGAAGCATGTCTTATCCTAATCATTTAAAATGAAATATGCCAAAAATATGTCCCAACAGTTGGGTGGCTGACCAAATACAAGAGAAATATGAGGTGTCTAGTCGTAACTCACATCGAGAAGATATGGATGCACTAAACATAGGGATCAAGTGTATCAACTATGTAATAACCTCTCCGAGTACCATGTTCTATTTATAATATTTCACATTTGAATTGTATCATGTATTATGTTTTTATTAATACTTTGGTTATTAGACATATGACATTGTCCTTTGTTTACATTTTTACAAGTGCATTTATTCCCATCTATGTGGGCATTTAGACATCATTTTCGTACTGAGTAGGTTGATGAAGGCCACACCACACAATATTGTTGAGTGGAGGTCGATTTTGACCAATCTAGTTGTGCAAGACATCATGATGAAAGATTGATAGAGGGGAAGTTAGGTTACATTAGAATGATTGTTACACATAAAAAATACTCACTTTGATAGTATCGCAAGTGTCGTCATTATAAGTGTCGCAACTGTCACATTTTGCTCACAAGTGTCGCAAGTGTCAAAGAAAGAGGATTGCCATGATGCCTATCTTGTTCCTATAACGACATGAGAAGGACAATTGAAACACCTCAAACATATGACTTGGAAGAAGAGAAATGATTCAACAGACTTATGAACCTTTTGCCATCTGAAAGCACCCAAAAAACTGAGCTTTTGGAGGGGAGTGCTCCATTATAACTATCTCAAAAGTGCTGGTGCCCCCCCATAAGCCATCAGGGAGTGTTATAACACTCTTCAACCCTTTTGTAGGAGCTCTCCTACCCTCAAGAGTGTTGGCGCTCCCCTATACACTACTAGGGAGTGTTATAACACTCTGAGTGCCCTTTTGAGGGAGTGCTACCTATTTTGGGTAGCAGTTGATTTGTTGAGAAGAACGAGGGAAGGATCTTTTCATTCTTAGAAGGCAGTTGGATTCGAATCCTCAATCAAGCCATGATTTTAGGGCAGATCCCTAATTGAAGGAGGAAAATTCTCAACTCACCCCAAGGATATCTCAAGTTTTTGAGCCTCTCCAAGGCTATATAAGCAAGCTTTCTCATGGTGAAAGGGGACTGGAAAGGGAGAATCACACCAAACTTATGATCTTATAAGTGGTGCTGGAACATAGATGTTTTGGAAGAAAGAGACCTATGATCTCATAGGGAGCAATCGGTGAAGCTATCGTCATTCAGATCATGGATATTTTGAGCAAGGGGTAAACAAGGAGGACTTGACGAAACTATTGCAATTCATCTACGGCTGTAAGTAATGTTTTGTCCTCATTAATATAATTTGCTTGTCTTGTTTCTTTCTAATTCGTGTTCAATCTCACATGAATTTGTCTCTTTAGTATATAGACCTATTTCGTACTAATCCCAATAGAATAGGAAGTGTTTGTACTTTGTTTGTCTATAGGGCTTATCGAGGAGCTCAAGATTGGAGTTCAACTTGGAGCGTGCAGGGACAAACACCGGTAAAAGGTACTTCTTTTCTCCTTCCTCCTCACACACTATTCCACCTAGATCTAAAAGGAATTCAGTGACCATGATAAGCACTTTCTATCTTAGAGTTAAGAGTCTATCTCTTTGAGGAGATCTACCTGTCCGCAGGGGGATTTTCCTTCAACAGAAATTGGCGACTCCACTGGGGAGGATCGAATCGAAACTTTTGGTTTTGATTTTTCCTCATAGACCTTATCTTACCCATTGTTGTTTTCTGACCTTTTTCACCCCTTCATATCTGATTGCACTTGCTAATTGACTCTTTACCCCATCACATTCAGCTTAACTATCAGAATTTGACTGAAATTTTGGGTTTTTGGACATTTTTATGAGTTTTTTGAGCCTGGCACCCCTGTGCCCATGTTATTAGAGTGCCAACACTCCCTGGAAGTGTTAGACAGAGATTTATAATGCTCAGGTGGCCCTTACACTAGAGCGCCAGCCCTTTTTTGTACAAAATCTCTTCAAAATTGCATTTTTGGAGGTCCAGACCCTGTTTTTTCACTTGCTGAGTTGCTTTGGGATTCAATGCTTCTTATTTTGACCTTTGACATGCTTCCTCCTGAGAATTAAACACATTATTGTTCAAATTTTATGCCCTTCTCCCTTATTTTTGAGTTTTTGTTGTTGAGAGCTTGAAATCAACCCGTTGTTTTTTCTTTCCTATCTGACTGAGCAAGAACTCTAGTGAAGGACATCCGAAGTCTGTAACTCTTCTCATTTGGTTCATTGAGGTCATCTTGTCCAATCTCTTTCTCCTTCCTTTTTTGTTTTTTATTTTCTTTCTCTTGTTTGATCACAATAAAGGTGTGTTGTTTGTGTGAAATCTGTTTGTGCTTGTCAAAGGGTAGTTGACAGGACAAGTTTTTCATTGAATTGATCATCATTCGCATGCAAACGAAAAAAGTACATCTTAATGATTAGTTTGCATATTAGTTTGCATTTCTAAAATGTTGTAGCATCACATTGGATCTGATTGAGAATAAAATTGATTGAGGGCATTCCTTATCAAGTGTTTGATAGTGAAAATGACTCTTCCTCTTTCCCTTAAATAGGTATTCATTGAAAAGAAATGATTGCTTATCATATTTCATGCATATTTTTGGGAATTGAGTCATCGTTCCATCAGTTTCAATTTCGTACACCCTCTGAGTAAAGAACAACCATTAAAATCAATGCTTAGCTAAAATCTATTAGAATTTTTACATCTTTGTTAGCAAACCTACATTAGTTTAAGGTGTAGGGCTTTGGAATAGGTTGAAAGGATAAATTTCCAAATCTATTGAACAAACTTAGTATCTTGCGGTAGGGAGAGTTAAATCCAATTGTCGTATTGGCTTGTTGGGATCCCCCTCTCACACAGGGGTTATGCACGAGGTCACATTCAGGTGAGTTATGGATATTATCCCTCTGTGGCCCAACTGTTTGTAGTGGTCGGATCGTATATTGGGGATCACTGGAAGGTATACCCACGATTATGTGTGGGAGCCTTTCAAGTTGATTTCGGACTTGTTATCCTGCCCATACGTTCTGAATGGACTATTGACTGTAACCGCCCAGGGGTTGACTACGAGTTGGTGACCTTAGTAGCCACAATATTTAGGGTCTCACACAAGGTGACGATGAAGGGAAGTCTCACTGCACCTAGAACAGATGTTGGTCAAACTCACTCAAGCTCCTTGGAGGGTAAATCCACAATTATTGCATGGAAGCTTGCACCAAGGTGTAAGTCCATTAAGTAGGTCACCAACGTAACTGATCCACCCGCTCTATCCCCACCCCTTCCTATTTTTATCTTGCGACGTTGGATTTCATCACCAACTAGTGGTTTCATCATAGGAATGTTTGTTTGATTGATTGCTTCTCAGATTCGTAGCGTGTGTTGATTGTTTTACTTAGTGGACCTTAGGTTGAGTTAGTGTTAATGGCATTGAATCCTGGGAGTACCAATGGAGGAACCCCTTCTCCTAGAGAACCTTATACCTCTCCTTCATTTGGAAACTTTGGTCCTCCATATGTTTCCACACTGAGTCTTCTAGGACTCACTATAGGATTACTAGTTTGGTTGTTCCCCACTCCGGTGATCTCAAATCCTCCCAATGTTTTAGCTGCACCTAATACTTTGGATGTCAATACACCACCCACACATCAACCTCATGTCGAATTTCCACCTTCTTCACCCATTAAGTCTCCTTCCATTTCTCCTTCTTCGCCTAGTGAAAGCTCTAAAGCAAGTAACCAGGTTGATCAAAAGAAGAAGAAACAGAAAGAGAAGAAGAAGAAGAACCCAAAAAGGACAAAGCCCCAACAACATCAGATGTTGGCTCTAAACAACCAATTACTGTTAATAGTACTAGGAGTGTTGATGAAGTCAACAAGATTAAAATGAAGAATCCAAAACCCAAATTCCCTTGCAACCTTTATAAGGGTGATCACTTTCTGTAGGATTGCCCTAGTCTTACCCAGGTCTTAGAAATGTGGTCCTCCACATCATCGGCCTCTATCAATCATGTCGATGATACCCCGTCAACTAGTGATGTTCAGGTTGGTAAGAAGAAGCAAACTGTCAAGTTCCCTTGCATGTTATGTAAAGGTAATCATTACTCTCACCTTTGTCCTTGTATGGACAAGGCTTCTTCTCTTTTGGAAAAACTTCAACTTCCAAAAGGTTATCATAAGATTTCCTCTGACCCATCATTGGTTGATGGACTGGTAAATCCGGTTCCATCCC
This sequence comes from Picea engelmannii, assembly GCA_009831015.1. Classification (NCBI taxonomy): domain Eukaryota; kingdom Viridiplantae; phylum Streptophyta; class Pinopsida; order Pinales; family Pinaceae; genus Picea; species Picea engelmannii. The sequence goes on from ML781228.1 coordinate 399,220, forward strand.
CGATCAGTCTGGTTGATCAGGTGGTCAATCTAGTTTCCTCCTCGATTGAACCACAAAACCAAGTAGCTGATCCAGTTCCATCATTGATTATCCCCTCTCTTCATCAAAAGAGTGACACCAAAGTGGTCGATCTATTTTCATCCTCGGTTGATCCCACTCTCCCATTAGAGAGTGACACCAAAGTGGTTGATCCATTTCCACCCATCGACCCCATTCTTCCCTTGGAGAATGAAACTCAAGAGGTCGATTCAGTTCTTTCATCGGTCAATCCCAATCCTCCTTTGATGAGTGCTAAAGTGGTTTATCCAGTCCCTTCCTCGGTCAGTCCCACCCTTCATCTGAAGAGTGCCAAAGTGGATGATCCAGTCCCTTCCTCGGTCAGTTCCACCCTTCATCTGAAGAGTGCCAAAGTGGTTGATCCGATTCCATCATCGGTCAATCCCACTCTTCCTTTGAAGAGTGCCTGCATGGTCGATCTAATCCAATCATCGATTGATCTTACTCTCCCTCTAGAGAGTAAACCTGATATTTCCCATGTTTTTCTCGTTGATACAGACTCTACCGTGTCAGGGGGCATCCCTCATTCTCCTGCGAAACCCCCTCCAAGTAATGAGGCCATCCCTTTTGATTGGGGTGCGCTAACTAGACCTCGTTTTCCCTCTCACATTCCTTTCCAGATTACAGTACAGGTTCATGGTCGGGACATTCCTCAAACGCTGATAGATGAAGGTGCATCCATTAGTATTTTGTCTTCTGTTGCTTGGTACATTTTGGGTTGTCCACAACTTGCACCGATTACACAGAATCTGTTAGCTTTTAACAGAAGAACTAGTCAACCTTTAGGGATCCTTCCTTAGTTTCTTGTAACTTTGGGAGGGAAAACTATCTTTATTGATGTCATGGTAGTTCAAGACCCCTTGGATTTCACTTTAATCCTTGGGTGGGATTATGTCTATGCTATGAAAGCTCTTGTATCCACCCTTTTCTGTGTGATATCTTTCCCTCACGATGGAAGAATTGTGACTATTGATCAACTTTCATTCATCGGCCTTGACTGGGTAACCTCCCTAAGTGGTTCTTATATGCAGATAATATCGCCCCTGCCACATGTCAATTATGTGGCTTTGTCTCCCATGACCTCAACTTCCAATGATTTGGATCCAGTAGTTGACATGGTGATCTCTTCGGTAGGGTTATTGGAGCACGATCTCCTTACCCCTGTCATGACCCTCAACATGTGTCCCTTCTCGAGTGATTATCTTCCATCCAACAAAGATCTCCTGGAGGCCATGACTTTGTTTTATCCTTTGACCTGGTCCTCTTCCAGAGTGTTATCCTCTCGGAAGCCATGATCCGGACAAAACCACGAGCATAGTTTCTCTTCTTTGTGGCAAGCTCGTTAAAAAATGAAATAGAGGTCCTGAGCATAGTTCTTTTCCTGTGTCAAGCTCGTTAAAAAATGAAACAGTCATCTCTCTTGAACCTTCTTTTCATCCACCCTTCTCCCTTTTTCTCATCTACTAGAGAAATTGGTGACAACTTCAAAATTGGTGAATGAATTGAAGCTTGGAGGGCATGTCTCCAGCCTTTGATGATCATTCTGGAGTTAAGCCACTAAATTTCAAGATGGGGGCATACCGAGCTTAGTCTTTGTTCTTTCTCATGCTCGTAAATACATGAGAATGCATCCGGGTATACATTTATCTCTTTTTCGGACCTGTATGGACACATGAAAAAGGAACCCCCTGGAGTCTCCTTTAATCTCTTTTCAGACTCTCTAAACATGAAAAGATTGTCGAGTGATCTTGCTTTCTTTCCCACTTGTTAAACGGTTTGAAAGGGTGTCTTTTGAGTTATAATTTATCTCTTTTTCGGCCTCGCGAGACTAACATTACGAAAAAGGACAACACTGGAGTCATCTTTAAGTTCTTTTCAGACTCTATAAAGATGAAAACATTACCGAGCGACCTTGTTCTTTTCATGCTCGTTAAAGTATTTGAAGAAAATGTCTGTTGAGTTATAGTTTATCTCTTTTTTGGTCTCGTCAAACTACTTTACGAAAAAGGAACTGAGAGAGTTCTCTTTTAAGTGTTTTTCCAGACTCTATAATCATGAAAAACCTTTGATTTTTCTGTCTTTGGACTCACTAAACAAAACATCGACAGGCCCATATGGGATCAAACTCTTACTTCTTCCAATTCGTTAAACAAAGGAAGAGGAACTTACCGAAGGTGAGTTTTATTGAGCGTGTGTTATCCTCCTTGAGCTCATTAAATTAAAAAGAGGTACTCATCTATTTGGATGGGGGAAAAAATTTAAAGAAGCAAGCCAAGCAGTTTTTTGAGAACATTGCAAAGTAACTCTTAGAGTCACCCTTGAACATGACACTTTGTCTTTTGCACAAATTATAATCCGCTAAACCTTTGCACTGAGCCAATCCTTTGAGTTTATTTCACTCCTTTGGGTCACCTGACGTAAGTCAGAGCATCCACTACATAATCAAGTTTTGGTCCATGTCATGTTTCTGCTGTTGTGCCTCAGTGTTCAAGGGAAGTATCCGCCTCAAGAGTCAGCCATCACAAATATCTTGTCTCGATACCTGTGTCAGTCCATGTTCATTTGATCTACCAATTACATCTCTATGTCTATTTTGTGTCGTTGATGGGGGATACATCAAGTCCCTCTTCGACGAGTCTATTCCTATCGACTTCAACACATTATCCAGGAATTAGAATTAGAAACCAGTTAGTACTTTGGGACCTACATGCCTCAATGGAAGGCCTCCTCATGTTCGATAGCGGGTTTACATCATTGACCTCTGATCGGATGATTCCACAGATGTTTGACTTCAGCTCATCCATTCACATTTGTTGGAATGTACTAGAGTACCTTGGGAATCATTGACATTAATGGTGATTTCCCTTGCGCTTGTTAACGGTTTACATCATTGACCGGTAATCAAGTGGTTTTTTCCATGTTTGACATTAGGACATCTATTCACATGGTTAGATTCGTACTACATCATGATTAGTAAGAATACCCTAGGTTGAGTGATCACTTTGATATGTACTTTGCCCAGGTTTTGATGGAGTTTCTTTTGAACAATGACACATATACTGTTACATAGATCCACTTTGTATTGGTCGTGGCTATGTCTTGTCATCTTGTAGATCCATTGTGTATTCTTTGTGGCTACGATCAGGTCATGGGAGTATAGATCCACAGTGTATATTCAGTGGCTATAACTTTTTATCAATACAATTATGGATCCGCAGTGTATTTTATGGCGGCCATATTCTGCAAGTCTTGATCACCCAAGCATAGGTATGCATGCCTTGGGTTTGAAACATGTCATAATATTTGTTGGATGTTTGTGTGCATCTTCTTTCAGGTTCTCTGCGTCTATACCCTTTCTTGAAAGTCTACAAAGCATTTCAGTTATCAGTTCCTGTCTTCTAACTTCATACTTTTGGGGCAATCTATTACACATAAAAAAATACTCACTTTGATAGTATCACAAGTGTCTTCATTATAAGTGTCACAAGTGTCGCATTTTTCTCACAAGTGTCGCAAGTGTCAAAGAAAGCATACTGCCATGTTGCCTATGTTGTGCCTATAATGACATGAGAAGGACACTTGAAACACCTCAAACATCTGATTTGGAAGAAGAGAAATGAGTCAACAGACTTATGAACCTTTTTCCATCTGAAAGCACCCAAAAAACTGAGTTTTTGGAGGGGAGAGCTCCCTTATAACTATCTCAGGAGTGCTGGTGCCCCCCCATAATCCATTAGGGAGCATTATAACACTCTTCAACCTTTTTGCAGGAGCGCTCCTACCCTAAGGAGTGATGGCGCTCCCCTATACAGTACTAAGGAGCATTATAACGCTCTGAGTGCCCTTTTGAGGGAGCGCTACCTATTTTGGGTAGCAGTTGATTTGTTGAGAAGAATGGGGGAATGATCTTTTCATTCTTAGAAGGCAGTTGGATTTGAATCCTCAATCAAGCCATGATCTTAGGGCAGATCCCTAATTGAAGGAGGAAAATCCTCAACTCACCCCAAGGATATCTCAAGTTGTTGAGCCTCTCCAAGGCTATATAAGAAAGCTTTCTCATGGTGAAAGGGGATTGGAAAGGGAGAAACACACCAAACTTATGATCTTATAAGTGGTGTTGGAACATAGATGTTTTGGAAGCAAGAGACCTATGATCTCATAGGGAGCAATCAGTGAAGCTATTGTCATTCAGATCGTGGGTCTTTTGAGCAAGGGGTAGACAAGGAGGACTTGACAAAACTGTTGCAATCCATCTACGGCTGTAAGTAATGTTTTTTCCTCATTAATATAATTTGCTTGGCCAGTTTCTTTCTAATTCATGTTCAATCTCACATGAATTTGTCTATTTAGTAGATAGACCTATTTTGGACTAATTCCAATAGAATAGGAAGTGTTTGTACTTTGTTTGTCTACAAGGCTTATCGAGGAGCTCAAGATTGGAGTTCAACTCGGAGCGTGCAGGGACAAACACCGGTAAAAGGTACTTCTTTTCTCCTTCCTCCTCACACACTAGTCCACCTAGATCTAAAAGGAAGTCAGTGACCATGATAAGCACTTTCTGTCTTAGAGTTAAGAGTCTAGCTCTTTGAGGAGATCTACCTGTCCGCGGGGAGATTTTCCTTCAACAAAGATACAATAGATCATGCAAGTGGACTCTCATCATTTTGATGTGTTATTTTTTGTTTCAAGTGGTGGGATACCTTCAACTGGAGAAATTTAAAGGAAGATTGTGATAGTGGGATAATATGTATTAAATCTAAAAAAATCTGGGTTGAAAGTAAGGAGCCTTATGTTTTCCCAAAACATTGCAACCAAGTATTTTTTTACCCAGATGTGTTGGATGGGGATTGGTGGTTCATACTGAGACATGATCCAAGATCTAAACATATTTTTAGAACAACATTGTTACAATGCCAAGCTAGGAAGATAATTAGGGCGATGGAAACAAAGGCCGATTTCATGTAAATGATTTGTTTGGACATTTATGTTGTGAATGTGTCATTTTATTATGGGTATCTATAATGGAAAATTATGTTTTTTCTTTTCTTCATTTTATAGTTATGTTTTTTTTTCCTTCATTTTATAATTATGTTAGATATGAAAATTTAACAACCATTTACAACCATCATAATGAAAATACATTAAGTATATGTACAAGCATACGATTTGGTTTTGATATATTTTCATTGTCATATTTATTATTTATTATAGAAAATTTATGTTGTATTGTATTAAAATATGTTTATGTTAACCTTTGAATTACTAAGCATTAATTGAGATATCACAAAGTTGGTGGCATACAATAGTAAATATTTACTTTAAATTATAATTTATTTAATGAAGAATGTATATATTAAAAAATGTTCAAACTTCAAAATTTGTATTGTTTGAGAAAATCAAAATTCAAAAAAATATATACTAAATTTGATGGAACTTCTAAGGGCAATTCAATAAAATAACTTCATGAAACATCTACAGTTGTTGTGGTGTACTTGGAATTACCAACTTTTATGGCATTCCCCACCTTAATTAGTGCAACTATCACGCCCTTCATCTATTCCACTCCATCCTTTAGTTCTATAATCATATAAACTTATATTCATAATTCCTTTTGCATCCTCCTTGAAATAAGTGTCAATATAGGAAGGACCTGAAAACTATAAAACAATCTTTTTCTAGAGCCTAGTCAGAATTAAGGAAAATTTTAATGATCCATACTTATCTAAAAGTATAGAATCCTTTGTCAATTTTACTAATTCTTAAAATACTAATTACAAAATGTTGGGTGATATTATTTTTTAATAAAAGATTCATAATTTTTTTATTTGAGTAAAACATTGTGAAACAATTTCATTGAAAGTGTATAGATCAAAATGTACTATTATTCTCTATATTTATTATTTTAAATTTAATTGAATAAATTTCATATATTATAATAGTTGGATAATATAAATTAATAAAATATTTGGAAAAATTAAATATTAATAAAACATAATCATTATGATTGTAATAATCAATTATATTAGAACTTTGTCTTGTAATCTTTGAATATAAAAACTAAAAAAATAGCATTATTATTACATCATCAACATTATTATTAGTGAATAATTATGTAATTGTACTGTTATTATTATAATATATGAACAAGATATAAATATTCAAATCACAGTCATTTCACTCATCATATTTAAGTATGTTTGTTTCTAAACACGTTTAATGAACATATTGTATCTTGTTGGACAACAAACAATTCACCTTGAACATCAGTTAAACATTATATGACATTAATGGTTATAAATTTTTACAATCACAATCCAAATTAACCACTTTCATAAAAGTAAAGTTAAACATTATATGGAAACTACAAATTTAAATGAGTGATACATATCAAATTTCACTTTAAAATAGAGAAATCATTAACAATGTTCATCATTAACATACCTATATTAAATTTTATAAATCAAACAACGACAACAACCACAACATTATATGAAAAACATAATATAAATGATTGATATACATATGAATATACATGTCAAACATACATCTCAACAAAATCTACAATAAACATGCCATATATAGATCTCCATTCAAATATAAAAAAATCAATATAAATGTCAATTAGTACCACTACTAGCTAGGTCCATCACCAGAGCCAAGTGCATCAGTGTCTCTATATCAATATCATGAATATGTGCATCAATAGTTCTCGATGTGATCATAATGTCCAAAGCATCAAAATCTTGTGACACATGTGGATGAAGAGGAGGAGGAGGGGGATCGGTGGATGATGACGCATGTGGACTAGGAGAAAAACAATGATCGACGGATGATGACACATGCGAAGGATTGTTGATCCTAAAATATGCTAAGTCATAAATCTCTTTCTTGTATATCATAATTTTATACTTAGAAATTTTTCCACTATATTGTGGGTTCATGAGTCTTGCTATAGCTTATGCTTTCCCCAAATTGCACCATTGTGTTCTTACATAACCAAAATGCACCAATACTTAGAGTATTTTTGAAGTATTTTGTGGACTTATCTCCATTCCATCATCATCAAAATTTACTTCAATATTTCGCCACCCTCAGTTTGTACCACACTTAGAATATTTTTCTACTCTTCACCACATGTTGAGTCACTCATTCACCTCATGTCCAAACCTTTGTTTGTCTGCTTCATGATGCTTAGTTATTTATTAATGCTTCACCTCTCTCTCGATACTTCAATAATTAGCCATTTTATCCTTTTACCACAGAAGTGAAGATCATATCACAAGTTTGAAAAATATTATTTTCTTTCCATCCATCCATCTATTTTGCGACACTTAGTCATATTTTGATATTTTACCGTGGGGTCACAAGATCAGACTTCACTTTATTTTCTTTCATATTCATATCTCTACCACTTTGCAGTGAATCCTCATTCCTCTTGTCATGATAGCATGGTTGGATCAATTTCAAACTCCAATCTCTCCCGTACCTTCAAATTTATTAGAGGTGCCAAAGCGTCACAGTCGGACTCAATTTCACAACAAATTTTTCTGTATGGGTTATCAACTTTTTTATCATTCTCTATAGGATTACAATGTCTCTCACAACTCTTTTTTTATGTGACCTATGGCTTGGATCCGCATGCTTACTCGGATGATTTCAATAGGCTCTATATGCCAAGTCACCTAGTACATGACTCTTTACACCATTTGACCTAGAGTTGTAATTGTGGGTGCCTTTCGTGAAATCAAAAAGTGATTTTACAACATGCTCAAGGGAATTCCAAAGAGCTAGTTCATGACATGTAGCATGATTGATCAACACTCTAGATCAATTTTTAAATGGGATTGTCCATTAACTCTCACATATTTTCAAATGTGAAAGGGCTCTGCATCATCAATCCTACTATCAAGTCTCATTCCAACGACATGGTTTAATCTCTCACTCATTCAATGAGGAATGAGAATCATTTATCTAAATATGATCAATGATCAATGGATCACTTTCGTGACTCCTTTACACTTCTATGGAGTGAGATCCAACGGATGCACATCCTCCTCTTGATTAGATCGGACGATCGAAATTCAATTTCTTGTAGAATCAAATATTTATGCAATTTTTTTTATTTAATCTTACAATCTGGTCACAGAGCATTTGGTTTTCTACTGGAGAGAGATCACTACACACCAATCACAGGGTCAATTTTGAGAAATATAAAACACACATAAATACTACCAATGAATTTAAACTTGGCATTCTATTCATCCAAATCTAGAACATCAGATAACAACTGTTAGCACTAGAAGTCACTCCTGGATTGCAACAGGAGTAAGCCTGATACCCATAAGTTTATATGTCATAGTTTGTTTATAAAGGGTGATCGAATGGAAGTAAACTTAGAATAATATCACTTTAACTTAGAATCTTGGACCATGTTATGCATGAACAGGTGAGGTCTCAATCTAACTTTAGACAATAAGTTGTAGTAAGGGTGAGTAGGAGGAAGACTTCGGTGAGAAAATGTAAAGGTATGCTATAGGCATCCATCTTCCAATAGTCCAAAGAGGAAGAACTTAAACACAAGAACTTCTTGTATTCAAATTACAAGAACACTAAAATAAATCATAACAATGTTATCATAAAGCATTTATCATAACAATTCATGTAAATCATTCAATCATAAACTCTTCCAGTATTAGATGGATGCAAGATGGAGTAAGAAAGTTGATTGTCATTAAACAAGAAGTTTCACATAAATATGCATAACTAGGGAAGCCAGTGCTTCATCAAAACTTTATAATAGGGAGCTTAGATCTACCAACAATACCCACAAAAATGGAAAAAATACCTACATATACTCAGACTGGCTCCAACTGTCTGAGACATGATAAAGTCATACATTCAAGGCTTTATGTTGCTCGGCTTCTCTTTTCAGGCTGCACATGTAGACATTGGGCAGACTGCCCATGCAATCTTCTATTGGACATGATCTCTGTCAGAAAGGACTGATAGTTACCTCAACACTTTGTCCCTTTATGGACTTCTATTTATGGAAGGAGACGATGTCTCACCCACCTTTCACATTTTCATTAACTAATTCATTGGGATTTGAGAGGCTCCTGGTCAACTCTGTGCTTGAACGATGCGACAGCCTCTCCTTGGTTGCTACTTCTCCACTGGATTGCTACGAGGAGGCCCAACCTGTGGTCATGGATGAGGATCTTAAGGGGGCAAAGATAACACAGGGTACACAATGTAAGATGTTGAATGGGAGGTGGAAAAGCAGTAACAATTTAACCTACATGGTGCAGGAATGAGATGGGGGGAGGTGATGTGGACGGAAACACAGAGTCTAGGACATCAGATGATAAGGTGATGTGTTATAGAAAGGTGACAAGGCAGTTGGAATGCAACTAGTGAGGGAGCGGGGGACCAGACACAAGTGGGAGTGGCATGGAACAGGGAGGTATAGGTGTGAAGTGGAGTGGGGCGATGATGTGGGGGTAGATGTAAGGTTGTGGCAACATACGGGATGAGACCATCTTCTAGGGAAGATGAGATGGGTAGAGGTGAGAGATGGAGAGGAGGAAAGATGACAGAGGGAGGTGAAGGTGGTAATAGAGGCAGTAAGTGACTTTAGGCAAGAGGGGGTCTGACATCACAAGAGGGTGCCATGATAGCAGGGGGGTTGCATTCAAAACCGCCTCATTCCAGACCCCTCCCTTCATTAAAGGCAAAAAAGTAGCGGGGGTCAAGAACGAAACCTACGCCGTAGATATGGGCATGCAAATCTCAGCCGTCCAGATCTGGGCACCCCTTACTACTTATTCTAGATGCCCCCCCCCCGCCCCCCCTTTGATAAAGGTAGAATGATGAAGGGGGTCTGAAATTGATCCTCAGCCATAGATCTAAGTGTGCAAGTCCTGCCCACCCAGATCTGCCTACTCTTTAGTATCATGCGCTCGAGCCTCCAGACTTAGGAAAGTGGGCTTTGACCCACATTTTCTCTAATTTGTTTCCCTGGTGCCTTTTCCAAATGAAAAACACCCCTCATACATGATTATGTGATAACATTAGGCTTCATGGGGGATGTTAAGAACCTGAATACTGAATACAAAATATCACAATAGATGCAAAGATATTTGAATACAAAAGCACCACCACATATATACAAGAACCATATGCAAAATCTTCTTTATTACTATCAAACCCTTAGGGTAGGGCAACACCGTACAATGGATCCTATTATGGAAGGGATCCTCTCATGTTCACTTGCCTCTTCGAGGGGGCATCCTCCTATTGAGCTACCACTCCAAATACAATACTTCTCTTCATGTCTCCTTACATTGCTTGAACCCCTTTATATAGTGCTACCATCACCTAAGAACATTCTAGAGGAGAAATCTTCTAGAAGTAGAACCTTCTAATAAGTCCTCTTACATTTATTATATCTAATTACCCATTTATTATATCTAACTACCATAGTGGGCCTTATTTAATAATATAGTGGACCTAGTCCACCTTACATTGAATGACCTCCACTATTATCACTATGGGCCCTCTGGCCCCCCCCACTACCTCTCTAGCTACCTTATAGGGGATGTCTTTCTCCCTGTGAGATGCCAAAAAATCTTTTGCAGCTTCAGTGCCTTGTTGTTGGGATATGGAGTCATTTATTAAGCTAGAAACAAATAGAAAAAAAATATTTACAATAAATCAAAGAGCCAATTATGGCTCAAACAAAATATTTCTTCAGGAATTTTCCATTCATTGGGCCATTGAGAACTTCTTCGCCCTCCAAATCCTGCAACCTCTAGGTGTTGTTTGAAAATACTTCAGATATTTTGAAGGGCACAATCCAAAGGACTTCAAACTTTTTGTGTTTGCCTCTATCCTTCTTGGGTGCATCCCACTTAAGCACCAGATATCCCAGCTTGAATCCCTCTTTCTTGACCTTTCTTTCAAAGGTCTGCTTGATCTTTTGTTGATGATCGTGAACTCTGTCCATTAGCTGCTCTCTTGTTTGCTACACTTCCACTAGCTGATGAATTCTTCTAACCATATTGTCAGGCTCTCCTTCATACTCTTGAAAGAATTTTTCTATAGGCAGAGACATCTAGGTGGGAAATACAACTTCTATCGCATAAACAAGTTGAAAAGGGGAGGTGCCCAGGGACCTCTTAGCTGTCACTCGATCAGCCCATAGAGCGAATTTGAGATTTGAATCCCAGGCTTTCTTATTTTCTTCTAGCAATATTTTAATGATCTTGATTAATATTTTGTTGGAAGACTCTACCAATCCATTGCCTTAAGGGTAATAGGGAGTGGAGTGAATTAGTGAAATCCCAAACTACTCACATAACCTAACCAAAGGCTCAGACTTGAAAGATGTAGCATTATCAGTGACAATTCTGTTGGGACAGCCAAACCTTGTGATGATGTCTTTGAGAAATCCAAGGATTACCTTATGAGAAGAATTCCTTGTAGAGATGGATTCTATCCACTTGGTGAAGTAATCAGTGGCAGTCAGGAGGCAGGATGTATTTCTCCAATGAAGTCCAACCCCTATTGTTGAAAGGGTCTTGAAACTACCACAGGATTTAATGGAAAGGATTTGAGCTGCTGCATCCCTGAGAATTTTTTACATCTGATGCATGCTCTGACTTCTCTGCATACATCAATGAATAAGGTGGGCCAGTAGTAACCAACCCTAAGAATTTTGTAGGTCGTGGTCTTCCAGAAATGATGTCCCCCACATAAGCTTCTATGGAAATCAAACATGACTCTTTGGGACTCCTGTGGGTTGAGACATCTCAGAAGCACTCCCAGAGGGTATTTCCAATATAAGAATTGGTCAATAAGGAAATATCTGATTTATTTTATCTTTAAATATCTTTCCTTTCTTTTTCCCATTCCATCAGGGGGTCTTAAATCTTGCATAAAATATATAATGTTTATGTACCAGGTGCATTCTGCCAAGAGGGGACGATTCTGGGAGCTTATACCGGACAACTCGACTTGCTGATTTTATGAAAAAGTGTGGATGAAATTTACCCCCAAAGCCTTACGGTTGGATTTAGCCAGGAGCTTGGCTAAACCTTTGTCTTTAATGAGCTTTGTGGTTTTTATTTCAAGATCAAACTCAAGGGTTTTGGTAATCCACTTGATCCTCCTCCTGTCTATGTCAGGTTGGATAAGAATGTCCTTCACAGAAGCTGAAGGAACATATGCAATGACCTTTGAGTGTAGAACATAGACTTTGAATGCTTTGAGAGATTTTACTAGGGCATAGGCTTGTTTCTCCATGATGCCATATTTGACCTCTGCATCGCTCAGTGCTCTGCTAAAAAATAAAATAGGCTTTTTCAAACCTTCATCATTTTTTTGTAGTAGGACAATAGCCACTGTATCAAAAGAAGCAAAAGAAAATATCAGGAAATCCCTGGAATAATCAGGACTGACAAGCACAGGTGCTTCAGTTAATGCCTTTTTAATTTGGTTGAAGGATTCCCTGGGTTCAACAGTCCACTTTACTTCATTTCCCTTTTTGAGCATGGTTGTGATATGATTTACTAATTCGATAAAGTTTGAAACAAACCTTCTCAGAAAATTAATTTTTCCTAGGAAATACTGGACCTATTTTTTGGATATCAGGAGTGATAAGGTTTGAATTGCTTCAACTCTGTTGGGGTCAATCTTGATTCCCTCAACTGATACTATGTGACCTAGCAATTTTCCCTCCTTCATAGAAAATAGGGACTTCTTGGGATTGAGGGAGAGACCAAACTTTCTGCATTTCAAGAAAACTTTCCTTGGATGATATAAATGCTCTTGATGAGATCTGGAGAAGGATGTGATGTCATCCAGATAGATCACCACAAATGGATCTTTCTCCCCAATGAAGGCTATGCCCATGGCTCACTGAAACATTTCCCCTGCATTCATCAATCTGAAGCGCATATTGGCATACATGAATGTACCCCAAGAAGTGGTGAAGGTTTTTTTCTCCCTGTCCTTAGGAAAAACAAATATCTGATTGTAGCCAGAAAATCCATAAATCATTGAAATCCTGGAGGCCCCTGTTACCCTTTGCAATATATGTTCCGTCTTTGGTAGAGGGTAATTGTCCTTCTTTGAGCTCCTATTCAGATTTCTGAAATAAACACAGATTCTGATTTCTCCACTCTTCTTCTTTACTGGGACCGGATTCGCCATCCATTCAGAGTATCTTAAGGGGACAATGATTTGGGCATCTAACAACTTCTTCACCTCTCTCTCCATGACAGGCAACAACATAGTATTAATTTGTCTTAGCTTCTGCCTTAATGGCTTGGCCTCCTCTTTCAGTGGGATCTTGTGCTCAATGAAAAATATGTCATATGTCTTGAGGTCCTCATAGGTCCATGCAAACACCTCAACAAATTCCCTTAATAACTCAGTATACTCGTCCCTCTATTTTTTTGATAGGTTGCTTGACAACTTGATGAACTTAGGATCCTCCTCTATCCCAATATTGCATTCTGTTACATCAACATTATCATTTGAGACTTTACCCTTTACTGCCAAATCATTTCTATCAAAAGGCCTCTCCAAAGGAACCAGTCCCTTTGGAATGTGATTGCTAGGTAGATGAATAATACGATGATCAACAATCTTATTTAAAAATGCCTCAGGGTGAGGATCACCTTCAGGATCATGATCTTGATCAATGTGTAATGCTAAAAACTCATCAATAGACTCAAGGAATTTTATGATTTCCAGATCATCCTCGAATACCTTCTAGTGCTTAACATTGTTAGGTACAGAGGGTCTGTATTTTACTTCTATATCATACTGGAGCTTGGGAGGTAGAGGGACTTTGAAATTGCTTGCTGAAATAACCAGAGAATCAACCACAGTATTTTCTGCTCTTGGAATAAATGATATGTTGAAAGCTAGGAAAAAACTGTTAGTGAGGTCCCATACTTCATTCTTGTAGGTTCTGAGCTGAGGGCGTTTGGCCTGATAGATGTTTCTGACCTGTTGAATGATTAAATCAACATCACCAAACACTAATATTTCTTTAATCCCCATGTCCTTTGCATCCCTCAAACCCAAAACAAGAGCTTCATACTCTGCCACATCGTTATTAGCTTCAAACTCTAATTTGTATGACAGAGATGTGGTTTCTTGAGCAGGGAACACCAAAATTATTCCAGCACAATGCTCCATATTTAGAAGAATCTCCATCAAAGAAAATTTTCCACACAAATGTAGTTGGGGGATGTGCTCCGTGAAAAGAAACTAGCTTCTATCTGATTTGAAGGAGAGGCTCAGGGGTGTTGGTGAGTTGCAACAAGATGGATCCCAAATCAGTGTCAAGGAAAAAGAAGGGATGATTGGTGGGATCTACCTCATCACTGACAATATAGGCCAATTGAGCTTCTCTATATAGTCTTCTATGCTCCCCTCCAAATATTGGGATGGTGGCATATGTGAGGTCCATCTGTAATGTTCCTCCAAGATTTTTAATCCAAGATCTCGACAATAGCATGCCAAACTTGGGAGGAACATTAGCTACCACAATTTCCATGACCACACTCTTCATGGGCAGCTGAAATAGGGACACCACCAGATCTTTGATGACTCCAATACATTGCACCCTCCTTGAAACAAAAGAGTACAAATCATGATAGGCCTTTGTTACTTCTAGTCCCAATTCTTCCATGACTATTTTGGGCATGAGGTTATGGGAAGCCCCTAAGTCCATCAGGAAGTTATGCAACACCTTATCATGTATGTTCAGGGATGTGTAGAAGGGAGGTGATGAATCATCTGTGTCTTCTACCATGGGCCTAGGATGACTGCTGGATTTTCAACTTGGATATTTACTGAGTCTATGGAAAGCTGAGGTGGCTTGGACAACAGTAGTTTGGAGAGGGAGATTTTGAAACCTTCATGTTTGACTAGCTCTGAAAGGGGCACATGAATTCTAATTTTCTAAATTTCATGCTCCAAACTAAAGGAGGAAGGAGGCTTAGGAATTTCCCTCACTTCAGGGATAGGGTCTTTGGCTGTTGGTGAAATATTTTGAGTTTTTTTTTCCTTGGTAGTGATTGTTGCAGGCTTAGCAGGCCTTTCTGCTAAGAGATGCTAATCAGGGATATCAGACTGCCCTTCTTTCTTCTTTAACCTGAGATTGTATATCTTAGGACTATTGTCTTTGGATTTCTTCCCCTTACTCAGTTCATTGATTTTACTATTCATAAGGGATTCTTCATATGCAGATTGAGTCAAATGGGGGAAAGGGGAGGTGTCTTCAATACAATGAATTTCAGGTTCTAGTTCTTCTTCTTCCCCTTCCTCATCATCAACCAAGTTATTTTGGAGAGGATCTTGAATCCTATGATCATCTATGTTCCTTTGTTCCCTGGGCATAATCTAGGGAACATTGTTGTTTGGCCTCCTAAAACCTCTGTTATCAGTATTTTGGGGATTTCTGTAAGTTGGCTTCCCTTATAATTCCAACTTTTCCATCCTAAATGAAAGTGTTTTTAGCATCTTAGTTACTTCATCGATCTAAGGGGAAAGGGTAGAAGAATCAGATGTGGAATCTTTAGACCTCCTCCTAGGTATGTTTCTATTATCTTTATTTCTAATTCGATCAACAACCAATATATTCGACTCAACTTCCACAACCACATCTTGCATGTGAGTGAGGGAAGTGGCTCGTCTTTCCCTCAACAAAAGGCATAAATCAGGGTCAAAATAACTAGCATAAGTAATTTTGGCTAAATATTCTAAGGCATTTATCTAACCAAGGATATTGTTGTACATCTTATTGAACCTCTTAGAGAAATCGGAGACAAACTCTCCTTCCTTTATCTTCAAAGACCCAAACTCTGTCATGTAATACATGAAGTCTTTCTCATCTCCCCACTATCTCAAAAAGGCATTATCCAAAGCCTTTATCCCATAGATAGATCCGAAAGGCAAGGCCCTAAACCATTTCCTAGCCTCACCTTCAAGGCTATGAACAAAAATCCTCATCCATACGTCTGCATGCATGATGACATGATGATCCGTAAAACTGTAAAAGGCTTCAAGGTGTTCTTCTGTTGTTATATCTCCTTCACCTATAAACTTGGGCAGCTGCTTGAGGTATGCATCTGTTGGAAGGGCATTGAGAGGTTGAGGAAACATAAGGGGATCATACCTAGCAGTTATTATGGCCTCCATCCTGGTCATGGGGGGATTTTCTCCTGCCATAGGAATTTTTGGTGGAGGATAACTAGGAGGGGAAGGAGTTTGAACAGGGGAGACTAGAACTGAGCTTCTAGGTGGAAAGGGAAACAGTGGAGGACTCAGAGAAAAAGTTACAGGGCCAGAGTCAGCAGAGGATTCTCTTTCTGCAATGGTTGTAGTAATAGGAGGAGGGGTTGTAAAAACCCGGGTAGGAAAATCTTCTGAGGTGCTAGGTATGAACCAGGGTACAAACAAAAGAGAAAGGGGAGTGACAAGGCTTTCTCCCTCCAATCCAATACTAGGAGGAGAAAAATCAACAGGAACACTCCCAAACTTCAGACTTCGGGAAACTCCAACAAAAGGAAATAAAACTTAATGAGATGCAGGGGTTGAAGTTCCTATAGAAAAATGCAAATCATCAGAAATACATGGTTTAGCAATATAAGTGCCTCCTTCAAAGGCCTTTCCCTTTATGATGATCTTCTCTAGGTCAGATTCAGGTGTTGCTAAAGGAAACTGTGGAGTATACCTTGTATGTTTACCTCTAGAAGCCATGGTTGAAACAGTGGAGTCGCCTATGTGTTCTCATCAATGAAGTCACCACAGTGAGTCGCCAGGTGCACAGTAGAAATCTTGGAAGGCTATGATACTTGATGCACCTTCATAATCAGAGGCTCAATGTCGTTCAATCCTAGGGAAAATATTCAACTTCATCCCCGACATCAGTGCCATAAATGTTAATGTAGAAGTCACTCTTGGATTGCAGCAGGAGTAATCCTGATACCCATCAATTTATATGTCACAGTTTGTTTATAAAGGGTGATCGAATGGAAGTAAACTCAGAATAATATCACTTTAACTCAGAATTCTCGACTAGACTATGCATGAATAGGTGAGGTCTCAATCTAACTTCAGACAGTAAGTTGTAGTAAGGGTGAGTAGTAGGAAGACTTCGGTGAGAAAATTTAAAGGTCTATTATAGGAATCCAGCTTCCAACAGTACAAAGAGGAAGAACTTAAACAAAAGAACTTATTGTATTCAAATTACAAGAAAACTAAAAGAAATCATAACAATGTTATCATAAAGCATTTATCATAACACAGTCACAACGATTCATGTCAATCATTCAATCATGAAATATTCCAGTATTAGATGGAAACAATATGGAGTAAGAAATATGACTGCCATTAAACAAGAAGTTTCACATACATATGCATAACTAGGGAAGTTAGTGCTTCATCAAAACTTTACAATAGGGAGCTTAGCTCTACCAACGATACCCACAAAAATGGAAAAAATGCCTACATATACTCAGACTGGCTCCGACTGTCTGAGACGCAATCAAGTCATACATTCAAGGCTTTACATTGCTCAACTTCTCTTGTTAGGCTGCGCATGCAGACGTTGGGAGACTTCCCATCCAGTCTTCTGTGAGACGCGATCTCTGTCAGAATGGACTGACAGTCACGTCAACGCTTTGTCCCTTTCTGGACTTCTATTTATTGAAGAAGATGATGTCTCACCCACCTTTCAAATTTTCATTAACTGATTCATCGGGATCTGAGAGGCTCTTGGTCAAATCTATGCTTGAACAATGCAACGACCTCTTCTTGGTTGTTGCTTCTTCATTGGACTGCTGCAAGGAGGCCTAGTCTACGGTCGTGGATGAGGATCTAACGGGGGCGAAGATAACACAGGGTACACAACATAATATGGTGAATGGGTGGTGGACAGGCAGTGATGATTTAACCTGCATGGTGCGGGAATGAGATGGGTGGAGGCCATGTGGATGGAAACATAGAGTCTAGGACATCAGATGACAAGGTGATGTGTCATGAAAAGGTGACGAGGCGGCCAGAATGCGACTAGTGAGGGATCGAGGAACCAGACACAAGTGGGAGTGGCATGGACCAGGGAGGTACAGGTGTGTAGTGGCATGGGGAGATGATGTGGGGGAAGTTGTAAGGCTGTGACAGTGGACGGGATGAGACCATCTGCTAGGGAGGATGTGATGGGTGAAGGTGAGAGACAGAGAGGAGGATAGATGGCAGAGGGAGGTGAAGGTGGTACTGGAGGTGGTAAGCAGCTTTAGGAGAGAGGGGGGATGACATCACGAGAGGGTGCCATGATAGTAGGGGGA
>ML781228.1:417715-433478 GCA_009831015.1 Picea engelmannii
TAATTAAAGGAAAAAAAGAAAGGGGGGTCTGGAACAGAAAATTTTTCTTAGATCTAGGCATGCAGATCTCAGCCTCCCAGATCTGAGTGCCCCTTACTACTCATTTTGGACCCCCTCCCCCCTTGATAAAGGTAGAATGATGAAGGGGGTCTAGAATTTATCCTCGACCGTAGATATGAGTGCACAAGTCCTGGTCGCCTAGATCTGCCTACTCCTTAGTATCATGCACTCGGGCCTCCAAACTTATGAAAGTGGGCTTTGACCCTCATTTTTGCCAATTTTTTTCCCTAGTGCCTTTTCCAAATGAAAAAAACCCTTCATACATGATTATGTGATAACAACAACTTTTGTAGATCTCTCTATACTCAATACACACAAACTTACTCCTTCTAACCCCTCTCTTTAACCTCCTCTATAGTTACAGATTACAATTATATAGAATTTAGTATCCTCGGGTAGCTCTAACTATCTAATCATGAATTATTACAACAAATCCCCAAAATCACTCAAACTGTTCTAAAAATAAGGAAGAAAATCACACCTATCACAACCAAGTTTAATCTAGATGCCTTCTAGAGACTCATAGAACTAATTATTACAATTAAAATTTAAATTAAGGGAACCAACCCCCTTTAGTAAATAGTTCGACCCTCTTAGGGTTAGAATCAAGAATTCCACTTGATGCTCCTGCATTAGACTCCCATGGAAAAAAAGTGTTGATGGACTCTTGTCAATGAGGTCTTCAATCCTTTTTCCATGCTTCTAGATCTATGTGGCATTCATCCAGGTTGCATATTCCACCTGACTAAGTACTCATAGTAATACTTCTTCTTAGTCTTCATGGAAATCTTTTGATCAAGAATTCTTTCCATCTACAACTTCTTGGTTGTAGGTAGTTGGTTCATCCACTAAACATCTTCCATGACACAACCATCTTCTGCTTCAAATTCTCTGTAAGGGTACAGGTATGAAACATTCAATATGGGAGATACTCCAATATCTGGTGGTAACTATATTTCATAAACATTGCTTTAAAATTTCCTCGGGACTTTACAGGGTCCTATTTTATTCAACTTCATCTTGTTATACTCTCCCCTTGGGAATTTCTCTTTTCTCATATGTTCCAACACTTGGTTTCCGACTTCAAAGTTAACCTCTCTTCTTTTTTTATTTTCCCTCTGATTAAACTTATGATTGTTTTCTTATAGTTTCTCCTTTACTTGTTCATGTAACCCCTACATGTCTACATCAAAATATTATGCATTTTCACTCCTCAATTTTGCTTTGTCCAAATTCTTGAGTTCAAAAACACCCCTTGGATGCATTTTGTATACTATTTGGAATGGACTCTTCCCTGTACTCTTTTTGGGTGATTCATTATAAGAAAATTCATCTTGCGGTAAAACTTGATCCCACTGATTTATGTTCATAAACTAAACTCCTTAGCAAGTTACCCAAACTTCTATTCACCACTTCAGTCTTTTGATAGGATGAACTAAATGATAATTTTGTTCCAATCTTTTTCCACGGGGTTCTCCAAAACTGTCCAACAAATTTAGTGTCTCTATATGAAAATGTACTTCTGAGAAATCCATGTAACCTCACAACATTTTTGAAGAAAACATTTTCTATGTGTGTTGCATCACTAGTTTTGTAACAGGATATAAAGTGTGCCATCGTAGAAAATCTATCAACAACCATAAAAATTGAATCACTTCCTCTTTGCATTCTAGGAAAACCTAAAACAAATTCCATGCTTATAACATCCCATGGCCTATCTGATATAGGTAATGGATGATACAAACCTGCATGTTGTTGTTTTCCTTTGGCATACTGGAAAATTATTCATTTGTCAACAAATATCTTCACATCAGACCTCATTCCTGGTCGAAAATAAGAAGAATTTAATTGGGAAAATGTCTTTCCATGGCCAAAATGACTAGCTAATCCTCCACTATGGTTTTCTTTTAGAAAATTGTCCCTCATTGAACACTTTGGAATGCACAATTGACTATATTTGAACAACAACCCCTCATGTATCATGTACTCCATCCAAGGAATCTTGTCTCCCATCACTGGATTTTCACATGCTTCATAGACTTCTTTAAAGTCTGGATCATATCTGTACATCTCTTTGTGATGCTCAAATCCCAGCGTACTTATTTGAAATTCCTAAAAAATTAAACATCTCATGCTCAAAGCATCTGCAACCTTGTTAGCATTCCCACTAATATGCTTGGTAAAAAAACTAAAATTCTGCATGAATTCTACCTATTTGGCATGTTTTTGAATCAATTTCTCCTGCATGGTTATAAATTGCAAAGCAAGGTTATCAAAATATAAGATGAATTCTCTAGGAATAAGGTAATGCCTCCACTTCTTCAGGGCATGTATTACTATATAAAACTCTTTGTCATAACTTGAATATTTATTCTTGGCATCATTCAACTTCTCACTAAAATATGCAACATGTTTATCTTCTTGACTCAGGACAACACCAATTTCCACCCCACTTGCATCACATATAACTTGAAAAGGCTTTTGAAAATATGGTAAAATCAAAATTGGTTTCTCTGTAATCTTCTCCTTTAGCAGTTTGAATCCCTTGTCATCTTCTCTTGTAAAACTGAAAGATTGGTGTTCCTTTCTTATAGTGTCTACTATAGGAGCACAAATACTACTGAAATTTCTGATAAATTTTATGTAGAAACTTGCCAATCCATGAAATATTCTTACCTCAAAAATATATTTTGGATAAGGCCACTCTTTTATAGCTCTTACCTTCTCTGGATCCATATTCAATCCCTCTTGAGAAATCACAAATCCCATGTAAACCAATTTTGTCTTCATGAAGGAACACTTCTTCAGATTTATTAAAAGCTTCTTCTGTTGCAATCTCTTCAACACCAACTTCAAACATCTCAAATGTTCCTCTTTAGTTTTGTTGTAAACAAGGATTTCATCTAAATAAACAATTAAAAATTTGCCTATAAAATTCTTAAGCACTTCATTCATTAATCTCATGAACGTGTTGGGAGCATTTTTGAAGCCAAAAGGCATGACAAGCCATTCATACAGTCCCCCATTGGTCTTGAAGGTTATCTTCCACTCATCTCCCTCCCTCATCCTTATCTGATGATAACCACTCTTCAAGTCTATATTAGAAAAATAATTTTCTCCACTTAAACTATCCATTAAATCATCCATTCTAGGCAAGGGAAATATATACTTGATTTTTATTTTTTTGATTCCTCTGGAGTCCGTACACATCCTCTAGCCACCATCCTTCTTTGGAATTAACACAATAGGTATTGCACACAGAATTTGATCCAGATTTTATGAGAAGAATGAAATGAATACAGATCTATTTCATTAACACAGATATAATGAACAATAACATATATACAATAAAACTTGGCTTCTATTCAATAAGGAAATATGTTGAAACTGTAAAATGCAGACTAAAACAAGCTTTCTATAATGGTGGCGGCTTATATTTGAGAAGATATGTGATGGATACGCTCATTTGAAATAAGATGAGTACAATGAGGCTCTAAATCCATTTTTACATTAAACATGAATTCAAAAACCCTATAAATCCAAAAACCTATCCCTAGGAGATGAAGCACCAAAAGTCACATGGGCCCCGTTGGGGTAAGTTGGTACATCAACTTCTCGGGGTCGTAACTTTTGCATACGTTCTCCATTTTAGGCACATGATAGCTCATTGGAAAGGTCTATCTAAGGACTACACATTATGTTGTCACACTCTATATATTTCTAGAGTGTGACTATGGCAGGCCCAAATTTTTTTTTTTTAGGGCCTCAAAAGGAGCCCAGAAGTTTGGGATCCGAAAAGCTAGAAAACAATTATTGAGATGAAAACTGAAATTGCCAAGACGACATATGTATGTGAGAAAATTGGAATAGGTGGGTGGCCACCAAGATACACCTGGATCAATCCTCCCATCTTAGGAAGAAATGGTCTCCATTGTGTTGAGTTCCTCCATCAGATGAGGAAATTTCTATTGAATTTGGCCTCGGGTGAGCCACTTTCCTTGGTGCAGAAGATGCCCTGCTTTGACAACACAATAAAGATGAAACTTTTGTTGGTGATTTTCCTTAACCTGTGTGTCCATGATATGATTAGTGGATGCATGTTCCATGTAATCATGGTTGATATCTATTGGTTTCAATTGTTTTTCTACCTCTTAGGTGTCCAATAATGGTGGAAAGTATGGTTGAAGGAGGTCCACATTAAACATTGGGTGTAAGCCAAGGAATGGGGGCATGTTGAGATTAAGAGAATTGTCACCTACATCTTTGGTGATGGTTTAAGGTCCATAGTGTAGTGGATGAAGCTTCCAATGGGGCCCTATAATGAGTTATTTCTTCAAGTGTAACCAAACTTTATCTCCCACCTAAAACTTGTGTGGCACCCTATGTTGATTATGGCATTGATTGTACTTGGTGTTGGAATTTTGCAAAATATCCTGAACCTGTTGGAAGATGTGGTGGATCTGATCAATGAATTGGGTAGCTTTGTCGGCTTCAGTTTGAGCATGGGATGAGTCTTCCTAGGTTGTCACAAGGGGTAGTGCAACATCCATGGAACCCAATGGTTGAAATTCCAACCCCACCTAAAAAGGGTTGTGTTCAATTGAGTTATGCATGGTTTTGTTGTAGTTTTTCTGAACATAAGGAAGACTCTCATCCCATGTGTGGGGATGCTTGGAAATGTACATGCACATGATATGAATGATCATCCTGTTGACTAACTCAGTTTGGCCATGTGTTTGGGGGTGGAAGGCAATGGATTTGGTGATCTTGGTGTCCAGAAGTGACCAAAGGATCGACCAGAATGTGATAAGGAACTAGATATCCTGATCTGAGACAATGGTTTGTGGTATCCCAAAATGTACCCACAGTCATTCGAAGAAGATCTTGGTAGTGGACACTGGTGTGATTCTCTTCTTGCAGGCAGCCAGAATCACCATTTTATAAATATGATCAACCACCATAAAAATATAGTCATTTCCCCACTTGGTTGATGGAAGGCCCAACATGTAGTCCATCAAGATGGATTCCCAGGGCCTTTTAGGAGTAGGCAGAGGGGTGTACATTCCTTTTTTCTTAATGGTATGTTTTGAAATGGTGTGGGAAATGTAGGACCTGATATACTTTCTAACATCATATCAAAGTTTCATCCAATAGAAATGTTTTTGTAGCATGGACACTGTATTTTCTATGCCAAAGTGTCCTGCCACCCGATTGTAGCAGGCTTCCCAAATCAGCTTCGCTTGCTTTCTTGATGGAACACAGAGATGGCCCAGATGGCACAACAACCCATCTTGAAGATGGAAATTAGTGACAGTTGTGTTCTCACCCAACATATGGTAGGTGGCAGCAAAGTCAGGATCTCTCTCATAGAGTTAGAGTCATTCGTAGGTCTCATGGTCATAGTAGTTTAGCACCATTGTGAGTGCTTCAATTGGTAGTTGGTTGAGGAAATCAGTGATGTGGTTGGTGCTACATGTCTTATACTTGAGTTTGATATGGAGATATTGCAAGTATGTGGACCACTTTTGATGGCAGTCATTCTGCATTTTTCCTTGAGTCTACATAAACTACATCATCTTATGATCGGTGTGGATGATTGTCTCCTTCTTGAGAATGTGATGCCTCCACTGGAGGTAGGATTTCACAATGGAGTAAATTTATTTTTCATAAGTAGGTTAATTACTGAAAAAATCCGATATCATCTCACTATGATAGGCCACAGGGTGCTCATGTTGACTAAGAACTGCACCCACAACATATTTTGAAGCATGTGTCTCGATCTCAAAGGGTTGTTGCAAGTCGGGTAATTAAATCATCGGGGATGAGAACAAGCATTTCTTCAAATCATCGAACACTTGTTGTTGTGATATGCCCCACATGAAATTTTCCTTACCACCACCCCTGGTTACTTGGCTGAGGGCCTATGCAATATGGGAGTATTGCAACACAATCCTGCAATAGAAATTGGCAAGGACTAAAAAGCTTTGAAGCTCAGTGAGTGTGGTTGGGGCTGGCTATTCATGAATGACCTATATATTGGATGGATCCATATGAACCTCATGCCCATCAACAATGTATCCTAGGTACTAGACCATGTCCATGCCAAAGGAGCATTTTTCCAAATTTTCATATAGCTTGTGTTGTCGCAGAGTGTGAAAAACCTATTGAATGTGTTGCAAGTGTTCCACCCAATTCTTGTTGTAGATGAGGATGTCATATAGATACACCACAACAAATGAAATGGTAAAATGGAATAAGATATTGTCCATCATCCTCATGAAATTTATTGGGTCATTCGTCAAACCAAAGGGCATGACCAACCATTCAAAAAGACCTTCTTTGGATTTGAAGGCAGTTTTCCATACATATGTCTTCTCTATTGGGACCTGATGGTAGCTAGACTTCAGAAGAATATTATTGAAGTATATTTCCCCCTTGATATGGTCAAGGAGATCTTCAATTCGAGAAATTTGGTACTGGTTCCTAACTATGATTTTATTTAGGGTATGGTAACCAATGTAGATTCATTAGGTCTCATCTTTCTTCTGCACAAGCACGATTGGGCTTCCACACGATGATGAGTTGGTTCGAATGTGCCCCTTTTTGAGAAGTTCTTGGATCTGAAACTTGATCTCCTTTTTTTCTAATAGAGAGCAATGATAGATTGCCCCATTGGGTAGTGGTGCATTGAGGTTCAGATTGATTGAATGCTTAACTTGACAGTGTAGAGGTACCTCAATGGGTGAGGAGAAGATGTCTTTGTATTCTTCCATGACCTTATCCACTTGCTTTTGCTACATGGAGAGTTTAGCCATGGAGGCCATGGATGTGGCTGCAACCTTTCACTCACTTTGAGAATGAATCACGAAGAAGAAATAATTCTCAATCTGAGAGATGACCTTCTTGCATTGTGTTGGTGCAATTATATGCATAATATATTACCAAACATAAATTATCAACTGGGATTCGTAACCAGTAGAGTTGATGCACTATATGCGCTAATAACAGATAGGTTCCTATGTTTTTTTAGTATAGATTAGATGAGAAAACCATTTAGAAACCAACACACTCTTAAAAATAACAATCTTCACACAACTCAAAAGCTGGAAAGAAAAACTCATAAACAAGCAAAAGATCTTGCTCAGGTGATGGACCTGTTCATTGATGGCCCATGAAAGAAAAATATGAACTTTGATTCTACCCCCTGAAACAACTAAACTAACAAGTGGGATGCCCCATTAAAGCTCATATATGGTGAAATATGGAGATCCAACTGTTCCTGCATTACCACACTTTGCAACAAATTCGAATAGTGAAATCAAACAAAATAACATGAAATCGAAATAACAAATACATGAAATGAAAATCTACACTATCAATTTACAATAAGCTTACCAAGCTGGATCGGTGGCCTTTGTCTATGCCAACATGGAAGCTTTTATATCAACAGATGATAACTTCTAAGAGAGACAAAATCATTGAATCCAAACTTGCATTAATATTCAACAGGTAGGTTTACAAAAGGAGTCTCTTCATGAATCAAATCTACATCATAACAATTCTCCTCAAGAACCTATCTCATAACAATTCCCTTAATCTACATAATAATAATCTTCCTCCCCAATCTACATAATAATAATTCTCTCCCAATATACATAATAATAATTCTCTCCCTCCTCTCATTAAGAGAGGGCACTCTCTTTTATACATGAGAGCTTTGAAAAGAATCTAAACATCTCATAATTACAGATCCACTTTTCTCTCAACCCATTTCCCATTATTACAAAATATAATCCCTTCAAATCCTCACACATATCTCTCATATATCTTGGATAAGATATGAGAACCAGATCTCCATTATCTTCTCCTTGGAATAGGCTTGAATTATCTCCTCAAATATTGAAATGGTGGAGGAAGTATTTGAGAAGTCTTTTGAATTAATCCTTCACATATTCCTACACATGACAAAGATCACACATTTTTGAGATATATATGAAAACATGTCAATTTTCTAATATTTAATCACAAATTCTCTTTTAATACTAAAATAAATGATTTGGAAAGTAATAAGGCTAATCCCATATTTAATTATGAAAATGGTATTAATGAATGGTTTATGGAGTGGTAGAATATGGATAAATGTGATGAATGCTGAAAGGAAAAGAGGATGAAAATGCGACAATCATGAGACTCAACATACCCCCCAACTGAACTTGTTGCATGTCCTCATGCAACCTTGCAAAAAAAACTCTTCTTTTCAATTTTGGTTATGAATGATTATATTTTTTTAACAATAAAGAGGATGAAAGTCCCCCCCCCCAACTGATCTTGTGGAATTTTCTCATGCAACCTTTCATGGTTATTCTTTAGGACTTTTGGATTCTGAATGAAATCATTCCATGATGTGAAATACATAAGTAACAACTGAAATTTTATTATGGTTGGTTCTTGTGTGACAACCATGAATATGGAGAATGTTGGTTCTTTTGTAAACAACATTCATTTCATTATTTGTTCTCTTGTTGTTATGATAATAAAATGTTGGTTCTTGTGTAAACAAAATTTATTTTGTTTACTTGTCTTCTCACTGTAATAATATTTTAAGCACACATGCATGGGAAATGATAAGCCATCAACGTGAATAAGAAATCCCTTTCTTCATGTTATGAATCATGCCAAGATAGATCAATAGCTGGAAAAAGTTCAACAAAGTGTAGTTCGGACGAGACATGTTGGTCATCAATATATGAGGTGATGAATGTGTAAATGGAATCAATTGGTAATAAATATCCCCCCCAACTAAAGATGTGTTATGTGTATGAAAAGGAGAAAGGAAATGGAACATGGTGAGGGAATTTTTCAAATTCATTCACTCTAGCATGTAAGGAATTGCATTATTAAAGAGTAGAAAACAACATACCTCCACTTACCCAAAAAGTAGATAAACTATGTAATAGGAATATGGTTGATGCAACTGTTGGAGCATGGAAGATGTCACTGCTGCACGATTGCAAGATACCAGATATATAAAATATGCAGACTAGAAATAAAATGCTATAAATGGCAGAATAACAGTAAAATATCCAGCATAATCTTCACAATACACAGAAATGATATACGAAATAGCAATATTAATAGCACTTTGATTCAGAAAACAATGTTCACAGGCCTCTTTGAGGGGGCAACCTCCAATCGAGCAATGCTCTATTACAATAATCTCCAAGCTAGGGTTCTCATACCCTTGACCCTTATTTATACTAAATATGTCTATTAAGAGAAGCATCTAGAGGAAGATCCTTCTAGAAGTAGAAGCTTCTATTAGGTCTTCTTACATCCGCCTTATTCTATTTTATTGAAAGGCCTTATTAATATTGAACTTTGTTACATCCGAATACATTGATCTACCTATGTGTGGGTTAGGACCTTAACATGTCCGCCCCTTTAAAAAACACCTTGTCCTCAAGGCTTGAGATGTGGAAACTGCTGCAGAATGGTAGTTGGTTCCCAAGTGGCATTTGTTGGAGTCATATCTTTCCACTATACTAGCACTTCCTTGATGGTTCTCTGACGTAGGCGATGCTCACACTGGTCCAAAACTGCTTCTGGCTGTAGCCAAATGGATCCTTCTTCAGCTAACTCTAGAAGGTTGGCTTGAATTTGGCACCTGGTTCCAATCACCTTCTTCAAGCATGAAACATGAAAAACAAGATGTAGCTTCGACTGACTGGGCAGAGCTAACTGATATGCGAATTGTCCCACATGATTGAGAACTATGTAAGGGCCATAAAATTTGGGTGCTAGCTTCTGAAAATGCTCGGCCTTGAGGGAAGTTTGCTTATATGGTTGCAGTCTCAGAAACACCTGATCCCCTTCTGCAAATTGTCATTTAGAGCGACCTTGATCTGCTTGCTGCTTCATTCTATTCTATGGTATGACCAAGTTCTCTTTAAGGGTACGAAGGATATCCTCTCAGACTGTAAGTGCTTGGTCAACCACCTGGACCTTCGAGGTACCCGGTAAGTATGAGAGAACTGAAGGTGGCTTCTGTCCATATACTGCTTCAAAAGGAGTCATGCGAGTGACTGTATGGTATGTAGTGTTGTACCACCATTCGGTGAGGGGTAACCATTGAGCCCATTGGTGTTGTTTTTCAGAGGCAAAGCACCTTAGATATGTTTCCAAACACTTGTTGACAACTTTCGTTTGACCATCCATTTGGGGATGATAAGCTGAGCTGAGATGCAATTGTGTGCCTTGTAGCTTAAACAACTCTTGCCAAAAATTGCTTGTGAAAGTTGGGTCTTGATTGGAAACAATAGAGTGTGGCATGCCATGAAGCTTGAAGACTTGGTCCATGAAAATTTGAGCCACTGTGGATGTAGTAAATGGGTGGGGAAGAGTGAAAAAATGAGTATACTTGGAAAGGCGATCCACTACCACCATTTGGACTGATTTATTCCCCGATTTGGGTAAGCCTGTAGTAAAGTCCATAGAGATATTCTTCCGAATAGCAGGGGGAATCGGAAGTAGTTGGAGGGTTCCTGGAGATTTGATTGTTTCTCCCTTGTTGCATTGACACACCTCACATTCAACGACAAACTTACGGATGTCTTATTTCATACCCTCCCAGAAAAAAGAACGTTTGACTCGGTCATATGTTTGGGTGAACCCTGAGTGCCCTGCTGTGGGTGTAGCATGAAGCTCAGAAAGCACCGTGGATTTGAGCTTGGATTGTTTACTTAAATACAAGAAGCCTTTGTATTGAAGCTCATCCTGGAGCCAGGAGTACCCTAGGGGATCTGGAGCCTTGTTCTGCAGTTGTTGGATTAGATGAAAACCTTTTGGATCTTGAAGCCATTCCTGGCGCACATCTTGGAGCCAATTGAGTACAATGAAGGAAAGAGAAAAAAGGGATCCTTCGTCTTCATATTTCCGGGAAAGTGCATCCGCCACGACATTGTCTTTTCCCTTCTTGTAAATGATCTCATAATCATATCCAAAGAGCTTGGTCACCCATTTTTGTTGATCCTGGGAGGAAATGCGTTGTTCCAGAAAGTACTTAAGGCTTTGATGGTCTGTCTTAATTTGGAAGCGTTGCCCCAAGAGATACGGACGCCACAACTCAACGACATGCAGAATCGCCAACATTTCTTTTTCATAAATGGGTTTGCCCAGATTCATTTTAGACAGTTTCTTGCTAGTGAAGGTCAAAGTTCTACCCTCTTACATAAGGATAGTGCCGATTCCTTTCCCTGAGGCGTCACATTCCAACACAAAGGTCTTTGTGAAGTCAGGAAGGGCCAGAATCGGAGTCGTGCACATGGTCATCTTCAAGGTTTGAAAAGATTGAGCAGCTGCTGGAGTCCAAGTGAAAGAGTTCTTTTTTAGGAGAGTCGTGAGAGGTGTTGCAATCTTTCTATAGTTCTTAAAAAACTTGCGATAATACCCTGTGAGGCCCAAAAATCCACGCAAGATTTTGAGAGTCTTTGGGTGTGGCCAGTCTTGCATATCTTCAATCTTTTTCAGGTCCACCCTGACACCATCCTTTCTGACCAGATGACCCAAGTATTCTACTTCTGAGGCACCAAAAGAACATTTGGACTGTTTCAGGAAAAGTTGGTGCTGAGAGAGTAGGCGAAGAACTTGATCCACATGAGTAAGATGGTTTGTCCAGGTTTTTCTATAGATGAGGATATCATCAAAGAAAACTAAGACAAAATGACGGAGAAAAGGGTGGAAGACATGGTTCATGAGGCTCTGGAAGGTGGAGGGGGCGTTACACAAGCCAAAGGGCATGACCAAAAACTCATAGTGGCCCTCATGAGTGCGAAAGGTGGTATTGGGAATGTCGACCTCTTTCATACATATTTGATGATAGCTCGAGCGAAGATCAAGTTTGGTAAAGAATTGGGCGCCACTCAATTCATCCAGGAGGTCATCAATGACAGGAATGGGAAATTTGTCTTTGATGGTTAGTTTGTTGAGAGCATGGAAGTCAAGACACATTCTCCAAGAACCTTCTTTCTTCAGTACCATGATGACCAGAGAGGAGTAAGGGCTCGTACTAGGATGGATGACGCCGGCAATAAGGAGCTCCTGGAACATTTTTTCAATTTCGTTTTTTTGTGCAAAGGGGTGGCAATATGGACGTATATTGGGGGGAAGGCTTCCTGGGACAAGGGGAATGGAATGATCATGGACAACGTGGGAAGGAGGGAGTCCTTGGGGAGTGAAAAATACCGTTTGATGTTTAGAAAGGAGTGCTTGGAGGTCTTGGGGCACTGGTGGGGTCTCTGTGGCTTGTATGGCATGGAGTTGGGAAATGATGCCAGAATGACCTTTTTTGAGCAGTTTTTCCATGCGATGAGAATTGATGACCTCAGGTGAACCAACACTGATGCCTTGAAATTTATGTTGGTGGCCTCCTTGGTCGAATTTCATGGTTAAGTTCTAAAAATCCATGAGAATGGGACCCAAAGTCCCTCACCAATCTGCACCCAACACAATGTCGCAACCGCCCATATCAATAGCAAACATATGGGATTTTAGGTGGTAGTCACCGATTTGGAGACGCACATTTTCACAGCACCTGCCACATGTCATAGAACCACCATTGGCAATCATGATTTGGAAATTGTTGACAGCATGGATGTAGCAATGGGTTTCTTGGGAAATGCGGCGATGAATAAAATTGTGGGTGCTGCCACTATCAACCAGAATGATGACCTTTCGATGCTTGATGTAACTAATTAACTTGAGGGTTTGGGGGGCAGAGAAGCCGGTGAGAGAATTGAGGGAAATGATCGATTCCACTTCGGGAGGGTCAGAGGGAGGGTTTATGTCAGTGATTTCTAGTGACTCAGGCACAAGGGGAGTGTCAACATCTTCTTCCGAAATATCCTCAAAGATGGCCATAAAAAGATTTTGTTCCTTACATTTGTGGCCTGGAAAATATTTGTCATCACAATTATAATAGAGGCCTTTGAGTTGGTGTTCAGCCATTTCATCCCTGGTCAATTTTTGGATTTTTAATGGGGCAGAGGTAGTAGTGGGGTTTACTGGTTTAGGGCGAGGGATAAAGGAAGGCTTACGGTTTTGAGAGGAAACAATTTGTTGTGCTTCTTTAGCTTTTTTGGTAGCCTCCACCCAAGTCATAGGTCGAGCCATGAGGACATGGGCTTGAATCTCCTCCTTGAGGTCACTGATAAAACACTCTCGAAAGAAAGCATCAATCATGCCCTCTGTTCGAAAAGCCAGACGCTCAAATGCAGCTATGAAGTCTTCTACTATGCCTGATTGCTTCAATTTTTTCAAACGACCCAAATGGTTGGTGTCAGTGTCAAAGCATTCATAAAGCTCAACCACAAATTGAGTCCAAGCAATATACCCTTGACGGGAAGCTTTTCTCCATTGCCACCATTTCCAGCATTCTTGATCTAGATGGAGAACACCATACCGGAGTTTGGACAAGTCATCTGTAATGTTGTAGAGAGAGAAATAATGCTCCATTTGGGTGACCCAACCAGTGGGGTTCAAGCCATCAAATTTGGTTACATCCACCCGTGGAAGGCATATGTCCCGTTGAAAGTGATGGGGTTGAAAGGAATGGGAAGAAGTTTCACCTTCAGTCTTTTTATGTGCATCAGGAAAAGAGTCATTAGTAGGGATCTTGAGTTTGGTGCAAAGTGATGCAAAGACAGATTCAAGCCGGGTGGTCAGTTCGTGTTTGACTTATGTCATTGCGGACTGCACGGCTACATTTACGGATGAATTTATGGATGCATCACGGAAGGCAATAGTAGCACTGAGTTGTTTCACTTCTTATTGGATCTCAAGGAAACCATATTGTAAGGTGTTGAAGCGAGACTTGAGTTCTAGGCTATGGGTATGGGCCATGAGGATGGGTGAACTGAAAAGGGAGCGGGCGTGGTCAGAATTTTTTGCAGAAAAATTATATGGATGAATGTGATAAGGGAGAAGAGATGAATCTAATGGAAAGTTGCAGGGTTATACTTTGGTCTGAAGAATACTGCAGTGCTGAAATCCCCAAATTCTGAACCAGAGAGTATTTACATAGCAACCCGAACATAGATGCACGACAACAAATCTCACCATTTTAATTTGTTTATGTTTATATTTATGTTCCCCAAGGGTTAGGTATTCAAGGGTTCTACAGACAAGGGTTTGCCCTGTGCTATAGCTCTCTGATATACGTGCAGGGTCCAATAGTAGTACTCGACCCAATATCTCAGGGCACTAACTAATGAGGATAGACCATACCCTTAGCCGTACCACCCGACTACCCAGGTACTAGAGAGTATCTTCCCGAGTGTTGTTCTTGGTGACACTATAGCAGTCTGGCGGTCGATAGGTTTATCTAAAGAGGGCTTCAGGAAATCTAGGTCGATCCGTACATAGGTGTTTTCCGATGCGCTACCACTCGAAGGGGTACCAACAGGGGTTACAAGGGTGTCCAACAGATGTGTGCTTAAGAACCACTTGTATTTCCTGCATGTATGAATCCCTCAACCGCGGGTTTATGCACGTAACGATAGATCTCTATGGCTTAAAGACGTCAGAATACGTCTCTACCCTGAAAAAAAAAATACCCACAATTTCTGCCAAGGAAAGTGCTCTGATACCACTTGCAAGCTACCAGATATATAAAATATGAAGAATAGAAATAAAATTCTAGAAATGACAGAATAACAGTAAAATATCCAGCATAATCTTCACAATACACATAAATGATATATGAAATAGCAATAGAAATAACACTTCGATTCAGAAAGCAATGTTCAAAGGCCTCTTCGAGGGGGAAACCTCCAATCGAGCAACGCTCTGTTACAATAATCTCCAAGCTAGGGTTCTCATACCCTCGACCCTTATTTATACTAAATATGTCTATTAAGAGAAGCATCTAGAGGAAGATCCTTCTAGAAGTGGACGCTTCTATGAGGTCTTCTTACATCCGCCTTATTCTATTTTATTGAAAGGCCTTATTAATATTGACCTTTATTACATCCGAATACATTGATCTACCTATGTGCGGGTTAGGACCTTAACAATGATCATGTGAAAGGTGACTGTTGTTGTAGCTGTGACTGTTGTAATTTCTAGATCAGAGAATGTGAAGTGGAGGAATCTGAACTGTTGTTGATGAATCATGGAAAAGAGGAAGTATGAAAGTGGAACTATAGTACTCTCATGTAGCTAAAGTCATGTTGCTATAACTGCTGAGGAGTCATGGAAAAGTGTATAGTCTTCACCTGTTGTGAAACCCGATGGTATAATTCTAGTCATGCGAATGAATGTGTCGATGTCGAGCATGAAGAGAAGTCATTGGATTATCGACCATTGATGAATGTCATTAACCAATGTGAGGCAAACTCACCATTGATGTCAATGAGTGCCAAGGTATTCGAGTACATCTTGCAAAGTGCGAATGAATGAGCTGATGTCGATCCACTTACAAGATCTGACGATCAAGGGACAATGATGTATTCCCATGATTGTCAGCAAGAGAACTTTCCATTAAGGCATGCAAACTGCAAGATACTAGATATATAAAATATGCAGAACATAAACGAAATGCTAGAAATGACAGAATAACAGTAAAATATCCAGCATAATCTTCACAATACACAGAAATGATATACGAAATAGCAACAGAAATATCACTTTGAATCAGATAGCAATGTTC
>ML781228.1:451683-499496 GCA_009831015.1 Picea engelmannii
GTACATACTTCTGGGGTGTAAATACTTCATGGGGTATAAACACGGCTGAAAGCAAAGACCTCTGAATCAGGAAGATAATCAGGCTCCACAACCAACAAGGACAAGGGAAAACACAGTAAATTTGACGCCCTCTAGTTGGGGCCTTTCAAGATCCTTGAAGCATATTCGAACAACACTTACAGTTTGCAGGATCTGGAAGGCAAAGAAGTTTTCAGCAGCCCAGTAAATGGGCATTTCTTGAAAAATATTTTCTGTGAGCCACAGTTGGCTCTTTTTGTTTTGTTTTGTACATATTGTTTTGTTTTTGTTTTTCAGACTAATAAATGACACCATAGCCCAACAGCAAAGGCACTGAATCTGCAAAAGAGTTCTTAGAGAATCACAGGGACAATTCTATCCCCCATGGAGCCAATGTTAGTGATATTTCTTGTAAGGAGGTTAGAATGCAAAAGTATGGGTTAAAAACCCACTTGTCCTAAGTTCAGGGTGCTAATGCGCCCATGATTAAATGAAAATCAAGTCTGGACGGCAAGGATCGCGGCACCCGGATCAACGACTTAGGTGCAATTCCGGACCCCCCCTGCCTTTCTACCTTTATGCCGGGGGGGGTCCGAAATCCAGGGCGCACCTCTTCAATGGACCAGATCAGCGCGCCCGGATCAATGGCGATAAAGGCAATTCCGGACCCACCCTGCCTTTATACCTTTAAGCGGAGGGGGGGGTCCGGAATCGCATATGTAGCTTTTCGACAGATGAGATCTTAGCGCCTAGATCAATGGCGCTCGTGCAATCCCATCATTCTCAACTGTCCTGTGTTTAGCCAGCGTGGGCCCTTCTCCCGTCATGTCACCCTTCAGAACCGCCTTTCCCTCACTGCCGCGTGTCATCTGCCCTTCTCTACTCTTTTGTCCAGATGGCTCTTTTCCCTATCTCATCGTCCACTCACCATCTGCCATGTACCCCTTTCCCTCCATATCAGCCTCTCACTGAATTTTGTCTGTCACGTCCACTCTCTTGCCCCCTTTTCTTATCACATTTTGCCATATGTCCCCCCTGTAACCTCTCTCGCCCTCTCATCGCTTCATACTCCACTCCCCACTGTTTTGGCCCCATCACTTCGCTCCCGTGCCCCACCTTCCGTGCTGGCCTCTACGCCTATTCTTTAGGCCAGTCAGTTATTCCAAGTGGCAACGTGGAAGGCCCTCCACGTCCCAAAGGTGCCGAGTTGGCCGGGCCATCCTCAATCCCAATGAAGCAGTTATTGAAGCGGTTGGTGGTGGTTAGACATTGTCTCCGCCATAATGGGAAAGCATGACAATGAATTAAAGACATGTCGCTTTGCCGTTGGAACTGTCAAAGAATTAGATTGCGTCTGACATAAGTTTCACGATCCTGCAGATGTTGACTATCAGAAGCCATGCAGACGCAAAGCCTTCAATGCAATATCTTGATTTTGCTGCGGTTGTTGTTCTGAGTATATGAAGGCATTTTCGCCATTTTTGTATCCATCGATGGTTGAGCTGAGCTCCCGGATGTAAATCTTTAATGAAGCACTGATACCCTGGTTATGTATGAACTCTTGAGACTTCTTGCCTGATGAATGCCAGTTGCTCTTACATCTTTGTGACACTGTGTTAGAATCGCTCAGAATTGGATGATCCAGTCGAGCTATAGCTGTTATAGGATGATGTTGGATAGGATCACTGTAGCAGTTATTATGTTTCTAGTCAGTTCTTGTGGTTTTCCCAGCGCTGAGTGACTTGGAATTGGAGGATCCAGTCGATTCCTCCTCAGTTTCTTGACACTCTGAACCAAGATGATCTTGCATTTAGGGATTTTCTTCTGCGAATAGCCGTAAGCCTGTCGCCCAAAGCTGTTCGTTCATTTTCCTCACCAAGTCTTCCACCTATTCGCCCTTTTATAAACCCATTGGCTGAAGTTAGATCAAGACCTCCTTTGTCACTTATGTACCAGACTCAGTCCCCGAGTTAGAGTGATATCTCCTCGAGTTTTCCTCTATTTGATCACCTCTTTAAAAGAAATCGTGACATTAAACTGATGGGTGTCAGGCTCTGCTCCTACAAGCAATCCAGGAGTGACTTCTGACGCCAACACTAAGTATATATATTTTTATAATAAACAAAAGCAAAAAATAAAAATAAAATAAATAAAAAGATTATTGCTTTAAGGGCTAGTTTATATATATATTAAGGGATCAAACGAGAGGCATATTCATTTTTTCTCATCGCAGATCAATCATCTTCTCGCTGGTGTGTTTTGATTGCAGGGGGAGGGAAATTTTGATTTCATTCTTAGGTTCTCACAACGCGGCTTTGAATAAAGAATCTAAACACTGCAGAGATGAATTGAATGGTCAATATAATCGCTCATCTTATTGTTATTCTGACTGGATAAGTTCCCAAAAGAGCACACTAATATCAATGAAGAAAAATTATTATAAGCAACATGGCTCCCACTACACCAAAGAGATATATTGGAACATCCCATTGCAATGCCGAATAACTAGTAGTGTCATTGTTCCCGCTACAGTTTTTCATTGAATATATCTCTACTATTTTCTTCTTTCTTCCTCTGAACTTTAATTGATCTCCAGAAGGTTGGTACCCATCACTCAGACTTTTTAACACTAAATCCTTTCATATTTGTCCCTCTAAGAAAACCTGAATAACACACAGTATATCTAGTAGATGGTTTTATGTTTCATCCATAGGACCAAGAAGAACAAAAAGGTGATGTGCAGGAGCATCTCACATTAACTGCAAATCATTTGGATAATTTTTATAGTGGCAAGCTACATAAAGTGCCATCATACACTACAAAAAAAATTCACTGGCTTTGTGATAGGAAAAAAAAATGTCATGATTGACATAGTAAAGCTTGCATTCACTTGGATGTGGAAGTCTGGCATCAATGTTTGGAATATAATTTGTAGCATCTAAACACAACAATTTGTGAAGCCAAGATTCAATAGGATCACCAACAACATATCAATCCGTTGAGTGGCATAGTCTATTGAGATATTTGAGGCAGATTTTGTTTTGATCAACAAAATTTTCTAAAATAGCATTCCATCCCAGATCCCGGAAAGAATCTTTCACAAGTGGCCAAACCTAACTGTCTATTGTTGGTTGCATTGGCTAATAGTGGCTATTAATAATCAGTTTTTTTTTTAAATGTTGAATTGTTGCCAACGATGTCAACAAATCTCCTTGGACTAGCCCGAAAATATCAGGAGAAGATCCTGAATCCCCGGTTTTTGGCAATTTGATGTTTAATAGGAGATGGCAGCATCAGGTTCTTCAACTGATGAAATGACTTCTTAATCGACTGGAGCATCTGGAAAAACATCTCTATCTCAAAAAGTAGAACTAGAATCTAGATCTCGAAGGACAAAATCTCGCTCACTAAGGTCTGGATCTGTAGCTCGATCACGAAAGTCGTCATCTCAATAATATGGCTCTCCTACTCTAGGGAAACTGCTATATAGATAGGGCATTTCTACTTCTGCTTATGCTCCTACCTTTGCTGCTGTGTAGGGTTCTTTCATTCAGTCAACTAGGCACTCTACCTCTGCCTCTGTGGGTTCTCCATCTCGAGTTGGATCAACAGAATTAATTGATGAATCGACTAAATCAAATATATATGGATCAATCACTTAATCATCAAGTGAATCAACCGGGACTCAGAGATGCGTATTCAATGAACCGACCTAGGAATTTTTTCTCACCCAACCATTTTGCAACAAAGTTATTCGTTGACCTTTAAGAAAAATGATTGTGTTTGATTTAATTTTCTTGTTGCTATAGATAGGTTGTGTGCAATTTTTGTTTTTGCTTTTGTAGGAGGATAGATTGCAATTACAGTTGCCAGAAGTAAGATCTTCAATTCTGCTTCTCCTCACAGCAGTTGGAGGTTGTTCCCTTTCCCTGAGCATATGCAGTCATAGGAGTAGATGCGCCTGTATGCAAATCGAAATTCGGAACTAAAACCTCAATACTGTTGCAGTGTCTGTGAATGTAGCCCACGTATGATTTAATTGTAGTGTACACATACAAACTAGCAGCATAAACTTAGACATTAATTATTGCTATGTTTTCTCTTGGAAACCTGTACCAGCCAAGGATAACGATCTTGAACCACCATGTACATTCAATGAAGTTAAAAATTTTACATTTGTGGCTAGCTCCACAATAAAGTCTTTAGTTCCAACCGTTACCTTTGCCTTGGGAAACACCCAAACACCATTGGGTTGTTCCTTTTTGTTTCTTTCCGCACCTTTCCATCTGTGTATCAATAAATCCAAAGCTGAGCTCTTGAGGCTTCTAGGTTATGTGCACTTATCCTTACAGGGTAGCTATAATGTAATTGATATTTTGAATGTTGACAACATGAGGAGATGAATACACCTCCACCACAACTGTATCTATTGTAGCCATAGAATCAAGCCCGTCAAGGAACAAGACACATGATGCTGACTGTCGGGCACTGATAACATTATTTATTATTTTTTTATTTTTGTAAACAATTTTGTTTTTATTTGCATAAAAGTAGAACACTATTTAATACAAAGAAACAATGTTTTTAGTTTTTGTTTATATTATGTCTATATATATTTAAATGTTTTTATTCCTATGTTAAATCACAAAGCTATGAAATCAAAACAAAAGACAAATTTTAATTTTAATTTTTTTTTTTTTTTTTTTAAATAATTTTAATGCACCTAATGTTTGATTTTTATTTGCAATCAAGGATGCCCAAATTTGTTTTATTTTTATTTGTAATCAATGATGCTCAAATTTATTTTTCTTTTATTATTAATATTAATTATTTTATTTTATTATTATTATTGTTTTTAAATAAAAAAATAAAAAAATAGAAGAACTTAAAAAAATTACTTTGCAAACTTATTGAAAATTTATGCGCAAATGGAACAATTGTAGACCCAAAATAGATTCGACAATTTTTTTGTAATCATCAACAATTAAAATTCTTCCTGAAATCAATCTTAGTTATTCTTTTTTCGATCCTTGCGATCGCATAAAGCGTGGAGGAAAGCATACTTATTCTAAAAATTTGAAAATAAAGTCCTACCTACATTACGCTAATTAAAAATTAGAGATTTGTTACGTGTATTCAAACTTCCAATGTAACCATAAGCGCAATAGTAATAAGAATATGTTCACTGTGAATTTCGCAAATGATAATAAAAAATATATATAACTGTACGAAATTAAATATTGAAACTGTAATTTAACAAAATAAAAAGAAAAATTAAATGGATCTAACCTGGTACTCGCTTGAAACCATTGTTCGATAAGTATTTTGTAGGCACAATTTTCACTCCTTGGATCATGTCGCAACTCCTCATTGTCCTCCTCAATCTCCTGCTCGCATAATCATTCGTCATCAGATGTGCAGGGTTCCTTGTATGTTGTTTCATCATTTGCCTTTGGAGGAGTAATTAAACTTTCAGCTGCTGTCAAGATCTTCTCTTCCAAAGAAGAGGAGATCCAGACTTTTGTTAGGATCTGAGTGAGTTGTTCCAAGCTTATACTCATAGTTAAACCATATTGAAAAAGAAGAATGAATTATCATCAAAGATTTGAATTTTAAAACTAAGAATTAAAACCATTTGTAAAAATAAAGCACACAAAATTTGAACTCCTTGTGTTACTAGGACCCTGTTGTCACCAGGTTATCGGTTCGCACAAGTTATCTCATCATAAAAACTCAATTTACATAAATAAAAACACACTTTTTCATAAAATAAGGAGAAACACACTTCTTCATAAAAGGAAGAGGAAAACCTAACTTTGGAGCAACCGCACCAAAGTGGATGCATGGGCTCTTCCCGCATGTCTTAATGTCTTATTTCCGCCCTTAGTTCATCCATAAAACCAATCCAAAACCATTAAATCAATCTAATGCAAATACTACCTATTACCATTTACAACTCCCCGACAACGACGCCAAAATGTTGGTGCAATTATATGCATAATATATTACCAAACATAAATTATCAATCGGGATTTGTAATCAGTAGAGTTGATGCACTATATGCATTGATAACAGACATGTTACTATGTTTGTTTAGTATAGATTAGATAAGAAAACCATTTAGAAACCAACACACTCCTAAAAATAACAGTCTTCACACAACTCAAAAGATGGAAAGCAAAACTCATAAACAAGCAAAAGATCTTGCTCAAGTGATGGACCTATTCATTGATGGCTCATGAAAGGAAAATATGAACTTTGATTCTATCCCCTGAAACAACTAAACTAACAAGTGGGATGCCCCATTAAAACTCATGTATGGTGAAATATGGATATCCAATTGTTCCTTCATTACCACACTTTGCAACAAATTCGAATAGTGAAATCAAACAAAATAACATGAAATCGAAATAACAAATACATGAAATGAAAATCTACACTATCAATTTACAATAAGCTTACCAAGCTAGATCGGTGGCCCTTGCCGATGCCAACATGGAAGCTTTTACATCAACAGATGATAACTTCTAAGAGAGACAAAATCACTGAATCCAAACTTGCATTAATCTTCAACAGGTAGGTTTACAAAAGGAGTATCGTCATGAATCCAATCTACATCATAACAATTCTCCTCAAGAACCTATCTTATAACAATTCCCTTAATCTACATAATAATAATCTTCCTCCCCAATCTACATAATAATAATTCTCTCCCAATCTACATAATAATAATTCTGTCCCTCCTCTCATGAAGAGAGGGCACTCTCTTCTATACATGAGAGCTTTGAAAAGAAGATAAACATCTCATAATTACAGATCCACTTTTCTCTCAACCCATTTCCCATTATTACAAAATATAATCCCTTCAAATCCTCACACATATCTCTCATATATCTTGGATAAGATATGAGAACCAAATCTCCATGATCTTCTCCTTGGAATAGGCTTGAATTATCTCCTCAAATATTGAAATGGTGGAGGAAGTATTCGAGAAGTCTTTTGAATTAATCCTTCACATATTCCTACACATGACAAAGCTCACACATTTTTGAGATATATATGAAAACATGTCAATTTTCTAATATTTAATCACAAATTCTCTTTTAATACTAAAATAAATGATTTGGAAAATAATAAGGCTAATCCCATATTTAATTATGAAAATGGTATTAATGAATGGTTTATGGAGTGGTAGAATATTGATAAATGTGATGAATGTTGAAAGGAAAAGATGATGAAAATGCCACAATCATGAGACTCAACACATTGCTTGACAGAGATCAAGGAAATGGCAGTAGGTGGGACTACCTCGAGTATCGTGTACAATTTCTTGTCCAAAGTAATAATAACACTACAAGGCCTAGACTCATATACAACATGATGTTTCCATAAATAAGGTTGGCCTAGAAGAACATCACAAACTTCAAGGGGAGAAACATCACACAATACATCATCTTTTAAGGGCTTGATTTTGTAGGACAGGAGGCATTGTTGGCTAATGCGAAGATCGCTTCCTTCGTGGAGCCAT
This sequence comes from Picea engelmannii, assembly GCA_009831015.1. Taxonomy (NCBI): domain Eukaryota; kingdom Viridiplantae; phylum Streptophyta; class Pinopsida; order Pinales; family Pinaceae; genus Picea; species Picea engelmannii. The sequence continues at coordinate 459,230 of ML781228.1, forward strand.
CTGATGGTGTATGGATACAGGTGCAACATTTTTGGTAGGGCCAACCGCTTGATGAACTCCACTAATATGAATATTTGTTGGCTACCACTATCAATTATGAAGTGTAGCAGAGTACCCTTCACCCACATATGTGAATGAAAGAGGCATTCTCCTTCCTTTGGCTCATCAGGTTCACTGGGATGGATCTTGGTGGTAGCAACGGTGGCACTAGGTTATGAGTCAATAATCCATCTCCCCTTTTTTGTTTCTAAATCTGAGTCAGAACCCACATCTGATTCAAAGGCTTTCACCTCTTCCACCATCAAATTATTTGAGCAGCAATGAATAGTGTTATGTCAGGGGATGTTATGGAAGTTGCACCACTTCTCAGTGTCTTTCTTCATATTTCCATTGTCTTTCTTTATTTGCATCTTAGACTAGTTTTCCTGAGGTTGTTAATCTTTGATATACCCTTTATTATGTGGGTTGGGGTTTCCCTTGCCTTACTTCTGCTGTGATGGGTTCCTAGACCCAAACTGCCATTTCTTTTTCTTAAGCTTCTTCTTGATTTTGAAAACATATCAATAGGTTGCACCCAAGGATGAGATGTCTAGAAAATCCATTTCTATCTGGATGTATCTATGAAAACTGCCATGGTACTTGATCACCAGATGTCACTAAGAATATTTGACACCCATCTTGGTGTGCAAGGTATGGAATATATTTGTGAACTCTGGCATTGTTTGGTCCCTTTCCTGTCGTAGTGTGGTCCATCTTGTATACAGTTCATCATAACTTCCAACAGGGTAGTATTGTTCTGTAACAGCTTCCTTGAAGCAATCCCAGGTGAGCATGACTATAAATAATGAGGGTTCCTCTATTTCCTTTTTCTCACAAAAAGTCTCCCATGAATCTTTGACATGGGGGACAAATTTGAGGAGCGCAAATGCAATCTTTTCTCTATTGGAAAAGTTATGGATAGAAAAATACCCTTCTAGAAAATTCAACCATTTTTCTACAGCATTTGCATCTATCCGACCTTCAAATATAGGAATGCCAAAGTTCATATGTACCTTGAAGGGGGTGGTTCCTCCACTCAAGGAAGATTTGTCTCTTGTTGGTAGTCATTGAAGGATTTCCACAAAACTATCCATCATCTCATTCCTCTATTGCACGAGGGATTCCTTGAGCAATAGTTTGAAAGGATATCTTGTCCCATCATATTTATTTTCTCCTTCCATGGAAGGTCACTTGGGCATGCGATATCCCTTGTACTCAAGAGAAACAAGCTTGAGACCCAACTGTTGGCTCTGACCAAGTTTTGAGGAACACTTGGTCATATTTGACCATTTTTGGGACTTCGACAGTTTGTCAAAGATGGAGCACAACGCGAAGCAGAAATCATGGAAGCTAGACCCCTTTTTGGGTCCTTTTTGGGTTTTGGGGGATAATGTAATGGGAAAGGGATGTCGGCCCGTGGGTTTAACCATTCTTAGGCCCACTATTGTATGTATAAATAGATGTATAGGTGAAGTAAGTGAAAAAGCGGGGGAGAAGGGTAGTAGAGTGTGATCTATGTGATCAAAGAGTTGTGAGTTGTGCTAAGTGCTGGTAATGATTGTAAATGCTTTGTGCATACTGTAAGAGACTAAGTGCAGGATATTGTAGAAGGATTTTTTCTTTTAGTGCAAGGAAGAAGGATCTAGCGAGCTGCGCAGATATTTTGTCCTATGCGAAGAGGGATTTGGATGGTTATGTGTTGTAACTTGATTAACTAAAGCTAATAAAGAAGAATACTTTGTGGACATATCCCCAGGGTGGGGGTGAACCACGGTAAATCTGTGTGTTGTGCTCTGTGCCTCGACCTGATGTGCTTGTCTCTTCCTTTTCTAAGTAATTTAATGTGTCTAGATAGATCTATTTAAGCTTTGTGCTTCTGAGATATGAATGAATGTTAGATCTGGTATGTAAGATGATTAGTGCTTGATCTACCAAATCTAATCTATCTTTTTGTGGATAAGTGTTGAATTATATTAGATATAAGTACATGCTGCGATGATCTGTGCTATCTGCGAAGTATCATAAGGGTTGAATATTGATGAATAATCTATGCTAGGTGATTGCTAAGTGTTATAATCATAGATCTATGTCCCAACTAAGGTTGCAGACACCTAAGTCTTGCAACCACCCCTGCCTCTACCTCAGGTGAGACTTCATCTATTTCGCAGGTTTTGCTGAAAGGGTCGGTAGTTAGGGTTTTGTTGGTGCACTATTGTAGCATTGAACCCTAGGTCTACCCCTATTCCAACACCAACTATTTGTACCTTGACCTCGTCGAGGACATGCATTAAGAACGACAAGGAGTTTACCACTCTGATACCACTGATATGGATTTTATGAGAAGAACGAAATGAATATAGATATATTTTATTAACACAGAGATATAATGAACAATGACAAAGATATAGTAAAACTTGTCTTCTATTCAATAAGGAAGTATGCCGAAACTATAAAATGCAGACTGAAACAAGATTGCTAGAATGGTGGCAGCTTATCTTTGAGAAGAGATGTGACGATTGTACTCATTCGTAAGAAGATGAGTATAATGAGGCTCCAAATTCCTTTTTACATTAAACATGAATTCCAAAACCCTAGACATCCAAAAACCTAACACTAGGATATGAAGTGCCAAAAGTCATGTGGGCCTCGTTGGGATACATTGGTACATCAACTTCCCGAGGACGTAACTTTTACATACGATATTTGTTTTAGGCTCACAATATCCAGTTGGAAAGGTATATATGAAGAATAAACATTATGTCACCATGCTCTATCCCAAGTATAGTGTGACTGTGGTGGGCCCAAAAAACGTTGTTTAGGGCCTCAAAACAGCCCGAAAGTTTGGGACCTGAAAAGCTAGAAAACAACTACTGAGATGAAAATTGAAATTGCCAAGACGACATATGTATGTGAGCTAGTTGGAATATGTGGGTGTCCACTGATATCCACTTGGACCAGACTTAAACTCTCCTTGACCAAACCTTTTTCCAATAGCTCTTAGACTTGCTTTCTGATTTCTTCATTTTCTCTTGGTGTCAACCTTTATGCATCTTTATTTGGAAAACTAGCTCCCAAAATTAAATCAATATGATGAATAATGCTTCTAATAGGAGGTAAAGTATTAGGAAATTCATCAACTACTATATCATTAAATTCATCTAACAATTCCTGAACTTCATTAGGTAAATCATTTATAGTGGTGCTAGTGTAATTACTCTCGGCTTACCAACAATAGCAAATTGTACCTCCTCCTCCTTCCTAATTTCCTGCAAGAGTTCCTTCCCACTCATTAGCAATACACTTGAACCAACTTGCTCCTTATTTCCTTCATCTTTTAGTGGTTGAATCACATGTTTATGCCCATTCTTCTCAAGGGTGTATGTATTCTTTCTTCCATCATGCATTTCTTTCCTATCATATTGCTATGGTCTCCCCAACAAAATGTGACAAACATCCATGGGAATAATATCACACAAAATTTCATCCTTATAACTACCAATTTGAACTTCTACTTTGCATTTTTCACTTACCAAAATTTGATGTCCTTTCTAGAACCAAGACACCTTGTATGGAGTAGGATGTGCCACTTTTTGTAGTCCTAATTTCTCCACCATTTATATAGAAACCAAATTATCTGTATTGCCGGTGTCAATGACCACTTTTCATACCTTTAATTTTTATTTGCATGTAGTTCTAAACAAGTTATTCCTTTGTGTTGGTTCATGGATTTATTTTTCTTCTTTTATTAAAACCATGTTCGGCATGAGTGCTTCTCCAATCTTAGGAGTATCCTCTTTCGCTGTTGGTTCTGATGTTTTTTCTTGATCTTTTGCATTGTGAGCTCCTCTGGGGTTTGTTTATTTGTTTTCAGGAAAATCCCAAGAAATATTTATTTTCTTTCCACAGGTATAGCACATGTTCTCTCTACCTTTGTCTCTGCCTCTTGATAAGAATCTTATTCCCTTGGATTCTCCTTCTCTTGGTGATTGGATACTAGATATTCCTGCTTCTTATTTTGTATTATAAAATATTCTTATGGATGATCCTTTTCCTTTGGATGGGATTCTCCCTCTATTTCTTTGACTTTGTTTCTTGGCTAATTTCTCTTTTGATTTCAAGGTTGCTTGATAAGCATCTTCCATGGTCCTCAAAGTTGGTAGAATGATTTCAACCTAGATTTCATACATTATTCCATTGATATACCTAGAAACTTTCTCATCATAATATTCTACATGACTTGCTCTGATGTTTAGTCTGTAGAACACTTCGGTGTACTCCTTCACTAACATACATTTTTGTCTCAAATTATGTAATTTCCTTAACAGATTCAACTGATAGTCCTTTGGCATTAATTTGGCCTTGAACTTGGCTACCATTCTATCCCAACTCTTAATGTTGGCATTTCATTTCCTTATTCTATCAGCTTGTAACTCATCCCACCATAAGGATGCATGTCCTTTCAGCCTAGTTACAACATGCTTGACTTTGTTATCTTCATATATGTCCTCAAAATCAAAATATGTTTCCATTTCATTGATCCATCACAAAATTATTCAACATTTAAGTTCCCTTCATACATTGGAACTTTCATTTTAGGTCTAGCTACTACCTTTGTAACTATCCTTAACATTTTTTATTTAGTTGTTTCACCTCCTGGGGATTCTCCTCCTTCACTAGAGCTTGTGTCTTCAGCCTCACTGACATCTCCTTTGTCAGGTTCTCTCCTCTGAGTTTCTTCCATGGCTTCCATTCTAGCATGAACTCTCCTTAGTTCATTCTGCAACTCTGCAACTTCTCCCATTGGTGGTATGCCTCTTCTAGGTGGCATGATTACTGAAGACAAAACTCAAGAGGCTCTGATACCACATGATATCCTGGTTGGATCAATTTCCAACTACAATACCTCTCATACCTTCGAATTTAGTAGAGGTTCCAAAGAGTCACAGTCGTACTCAATTTCACAACGAATTTTTCTATGTGGGTTATCAAATTTTTTATCATTCTCTATAGGATTAGAATGTATCTCACAAGTCTTTTTTCATATGACCTATGGCTCAGATCCACGAGCTTACTTAGAAGGTGCCAATAGGCTCTTTATGCCAAGTCACCTAGTACATGAATATTTACACCATATGATCCAAAGTTGTAACTATGGGTGCCTTTTGCGAATTCAAAAAGTTCTTTTATAATGTGCTCAAAGGAATGTGAAAGAGCCAGTTCATGACATGTAGCCCAATTGATGAACGCTCCATATCAATTTACAAATGGGCTTGGGAATTAACTCTCATGCATTTTCAAATGTGAAAGAGCTTTGCACTGTCGATCCTCCTCAAGTCTCGATCCAACCACATGGTTTAATCTCCCACTCAGTAGGAATGAGGATCATTGATATGAATATGATAGATGATCAATGGATTTCTTTCATGACTCCTTTACACTTCTATGAAGTGATATCCAATGGCTCTAGATACTCTTGTCGCTTAGATCGGACGATCGAAATTCAATTTCTTGTAGAATCAAATATCCATGAAATTTATTTTATTTGATCTTACAATATGGTAATAGAGCATTTGGTTTGTTACTAGAGAGATATCATAACACACCAATCACAAGGTCAATTTTGAGAAATATAAAACACACATGAATACTACAAATGAATTCAAACTTGTCATTATATTCATCCAAATCTAGAACTTGAGATAACAATTGTCTTAGAGCTCTTTCCACTCAATATACACAACCTTACTCCTTATAACCCCTCTCTCTAACCTCTTCTACACTTACATATTACAATTATATATAATTTAGTATCCTCGGGTATCTCTAACTGACTAATCCCAAATTATTACAACAAATCCCCAAAATCACTCATTCTGTTCTAAAAATCAGGAACATAATCACACCTATCACAACCAAGTTTGATCGATATGCCTTCTAGAGACTCCTCAAACTAATTATTACAATTAAAATGAAAATTAAGGGAACCAACCCCCTTTAGTAAATAGTTTGACCCTCTTAGGGTCAGAATCAAGAATTCCACTTGATGGGCCTACATCATGTCATGTTTCTCAAGTAATATTAAATGTAAAATTTTATGGAAGTAACAAATGGTTAAATATCAAAGTGTCGTTATTAATGGATAGTTTATTAATACCATCCTTAATTAATTCAAATCAAATTCACCTTAATCATTGTTTCGAATAAATAGCTTCAAGGTTTATTATGTAAAAATAGTTTATTTGGTATTAATGTTCAGAAAGATTGTACATAATTCGCCAACTCTTTTAAAAAAATGGCCGGAAGGAAATAAATCCTTTGTGGAGGTACTCTAAATACATTTGTGTGGGAAGACACAAAATTTCATTGTTCCAGAGCATACAAATACTATTCTACATTGTCACATGTTGGGTGCAGACCTATTTTGGGAAGAAAGTTTATTTTGGGCACAAGCCTATTTTTGGGAGTGTTGTCACAGGAGTTGACTCTAAGCTATAATAGAGCCAAGCCTTAGCATATTTTGAATGAAATAATAATTTTTTGTTTGATCAGTCATATGAGGCTTCTAGAACTAGGTCTGAAACACGCCTTTCAATCATTTATAAATCATAAAAGAAGAGGCATGAACTCATTTACCTAATTTAATTGAAATAAGGAAGATGGATAGAAGATAGGGGATGAAGAATACTGAAACAAAGAGTTAGGTATCTAATTCTGATAAGTCTAATATTTATTTCAACAGAGGAATGAAAAATAGCTTCAAAAAACAACCATGCATATAGGTCTTGTCTCACTCACAGCAATCCAGAGAAAAGGGAAAATGTGCACATGTATAACTTGTAATTTAGGCAGAAACATTCAAGCTACATGTCTTGTTTTTATCACAACATAAACATAGGAAAATCTTAACCTAACAGGTTTCCCAATAAATGACTACAGCAGAAGTATTACTGAATTAGAGCCATTACAAGTTGAATATGAAAAATAAGGAAGAAATAATGAATGTAAATATTGAGAATACGATACAAGAGAAGACAAAATTACACAGTGACGAGGTATATAATCTCTTAGTTTCCGTTCTATATTTGTTGAAAGAAATGGCATTACAAACCTAGCCCCCAAAAATCTCTCGGGTTGTTCCGCCCCCCTCTAATCAACCTACCATCTATTTCTTTATACAAATTTGGTTTCAATTAAAAACAAACCCTTGGATTACCCACAACCTCTACATATGTTATTGATTTTCAATTAGATGTGTTGGCACTTCTTCTGACTATTCGTTTTCTCCCGGATGCATTTAACCTCTCTTGCTCATATATTTATGTGTGGTTACCATAATCATTGACACATGGATTTCATTACCATCTTCTTCTTAAAACTCTCCAGCTATGCCAAAATCCTTTAAGAATGAAATTGATGGAAAATACTGCAACTAATAATGACAATATTTCCAAAACTAAGTGTTAATCATGATGAAACAAGAACCCAGGATCGCCCCTCTCATCCATTTCTATCATATGTTCCTTTGCCACCTGTGCACAAATATTCAGAAGCTCAGCTTCTGTTTTTATTTCTTTGATAGAGGGAATTTTTATTTGGATTAATGAATCTAATCCATGTTCTTTGATCCCCTCCACACCCATCATATGAACAATCAAAGTGTTTGTCTTGAGACACCTTCAACAAAAGCTGCAAAAGCATTGGATCAATGAAATCACCCATCTGATCTTGGTATGCTTTGATAAGGTCAGATGAAGCCATAATTGCATTTTTGCAAACAACGCTTCTCAGATTCTTCAAGGAATTAATTCTCAAAGTGGTTATATTACCCAGTATTGGAATCATGGCTTCCTTGTAAAAAAAATTATAATTGATGCACATGATTTAGTTCTTTACAAACCACAATCCAGTCTTTAGATTCGATCCTATCTAACATTGTAATAAGCTTGTTGCATTGATATCTCGAGGATCTTTCCCTAACATTAGTTATATCTGTAAAGGATCTTACACATAATTCTTTAAAGTGAAGATCCAATTAATCACAAAAAACGAGCTACAAACAAGAGCGTTTTAGCATCAAAATCCAATTCTGTGAAAATGTTTAACCCACCAGTGTTTGATGCGTATACATGGAACCCCGACTTCGGGCCTTAGAGCTTCAGGGGAAAAGAGTGGCTATTGAAATTCTTCCAGTGGTCGAAATCCCCGAAGTGGAACCTGACGCTTATGTATAACCCTGTCCTAGTGATTTTCTAGGCATGTAGTGCACCCCTTTTGGGCCTCCTCGTGAACTCCTCCTCCATGTGAATTAATGCTCGACGCTTGGGCGAAGGGTCTCGCTTGACTCTCGGAGAATTATGAGATTTTGACGATGATTCACATAGTGCACCCACGTAGGCGATCTCTCAACTCCCAATGTTTTCCATTCATCCTCCATGTGACTTAACGCTCTATGTTTTTCAGGAATAGCACCCAGCAGCATAATATTCCTGTACTCATAAAAATTATCATCGTAGTACTTTTCTGAATAGTGAATATCATTAATGGATTTTTCCCATTGATCACGTTCCATTCTTATCTTCAGAAATGGATGGATGGATGTGAAGATGAAGAATTGATATATTGGATCACATAGGAAGAATGTAATGATGAATGATGTTGGGTGGCTGTCTTCTTAGATAACACTATACTCTCCATGTTTGCTTGATCAGAACCATACTTTGAAACCTTACACTCTTTGTATTTATCTCGAATGTTTGGTTGGCTAAATGAGAAATACAGGAGCCATCATGATGAGCCTTTTCATTCAATGAATATATTGATCCCTGTGAAAATGGGCATTTAGAGGAATTCAACCACCTATGAAAACGGGAATTTGGAAGCATTCACTCTTCAAAACAAACACATGTGTGTGTTTTGGTAGTCGATTTATGGCTTTGGCAGTTTGTCTAGTAAATCTTTGGCTTCCTTTGCAAATTCTGGAAATGGCAGTTGTTTTACTTGGCGTTGTTGATGTTCGGACAGATGGTGCATTGCTTTGGTCCTCATGTGGATTCTCTCCTTGGAGTCTTGTGTGAGTTATCTTGTGACTTGGCATATGTGTGGCTTACGGTGGATAGTTTGGAGATTGGACGTGAAGGGTAGTGGACCCAATAATTTTTATAAAAGAGAATTGGTGCAAAGGTTTGGCTAAAAAAATTTTCTCTTTCTCTTACCAAACATTAAAATAAAATAAAATATTAATTTAAAATTATATAAATAATTTTAAAATAATATAAAAACAAAATTTGTAGTTTGGTTTTATAATTTGACAATTTTAGACTTATTTTGACAATCAAGGAATTGCGAAGTAATACCAAATAGGAGACCTTGGGAAACTTTCAAGCTTTGAGATTTTGGCCAATTGTGACGCAAGGCTTTGAGATTTTGACAGTAGAGAAGCTCGGCGAAAATGGCAATAGCTTTAGAGGTATTACTGCAGCGGAAAGGTTTGCACTAGATGATGCAAGGATTTAATGGCTAAGAAAAAACCTTACCCCACACGACAAGGTTCTAAAGCTAGCTGGCACAACTGACATAAATTTTGGCGAGAGACACTAAGTTTAGAAATTTTCAATATTTGTTCCAACATAGGCTCCACCTAGGGATGGTGCTTTCCTGCAAAGCACCAAGAATAGTAGACGACATGCCTTCATCCATTGGCAGACCTGAAATCAACCTTATCAAACTCTGAACCCTGTCATTTTACTTGCGCCTTTCCGAAAAAATCCACTTATGCATTCATTGGGCTATGGAGTCATAATTCCTGAAAATGGAACCATATTGGATGCCAAAATGGAAATCGAACCTCTTAACCAGAAACATAGTGAAAACCATCGATGTACTCTAATGCTCGAAGTCAAGCTTATTTATATACATCACCTACTCTAACTGATATCACTGCTTTGTTTAAGTAAAGGAAAATTTCCAAATCAACCAAGCAAATATCCGACTAACCAATTTAATTATGCTTTCATCCTTGAGCACAAAAATGATAGGAGCAACTGCAAATTTCAAAACATACCTTGCGAGAAGGTACTTACAGTTTTGAAATTTAGACTTCAAGAAGTTGGAAATAAAAAATTCAATGCCCAATTTTGACTCCATATAAACTGTTCCTGGATCATATAAGGGAAGAGATATACCATTTTTGCAATTAATCCATACTTCCTCCTACTAGGCAAGCTGTATGAAATGCCTTTGCGCACTTTGCCCACTGCTTTTTTCTTCTTTTGTTGCAAAAATGTCACATTGAAACTTACTATTATGTTTCTCAATAGTTGCTAAACAGGGAGGAGAAATTAATTGTTTCAGTAATCCTTACTTATATCTTTCACCCGATGTCCAAAAATCTTCTTGATAGTTTTCATACATAGGATGACTTATTTTATGATGTTGTCGATTGCTTTCTTATTGAACCAAAGTTTTTTATTGCTCATCGTCTTCAGAAATAATTTCATCATATTCATCAAACAATGGAGGACTGTCGTAAGTTTTCATGCATGATGAAGAATAAATATTCTCTTCTTCATCTTTTTGGATACTCATCATAAATAGGCTACTCATAGCACATTCTAGAACATTGACTTTTAGAAATTTATGTTTTGTGAAGATATAAAAAATATGGTTGAATATCAATAGACTGATTTTCATGAGGATTTACAACAGTGACCATACCTGAAATATCCATTACATTTGGATGATTACAATCCTCCTGAAACTCTCCATGAAATGGATTTTTGGAAACATACAATTTTCCATATTTCAGGGCCTTTTCTTGATCATGAAACTGATATGAAAAGGATTTTTCCATAGCAAAATGACTATGTTCTATATCAGTAAACAATGATTGTATATGGCCTTCCATGAGTTGTTTGCCTTCATGAAGATGTAGAACAATGATTTCATCATCATGTTGTACAATTAGACTATTTTCAGCATCATTAGTATTAAAAAACTCATTATGAAAGTATGCCTCTTGAACAACGGAATTAAAAATAGACTCATATATGAATGAACTTGAATCTAGCTCTTCATCTGAAAAAACATTTTCATCCTCATTGTTGCAACAAATCTGGTTGTGATCTGTTTGAAGCCTTCTGACCTTTTCACTTCATCTTCATGGAGTTTGGTTTGATATTCTTCTTGAATATGATCACAAGAGCTATCATATTCTGCTTCTTTATTAGTGAACTCTTCCTCATGCTAGTCATCTTCATCAAATTGAGAAATTTCTGATATTTCTTCCTCCTCTTCAAGAGGATTTTTTTGATCTTTTTTTTTTTATGAATTCTATATTGTAGCAATATTCAAAAAGGAGTTCAGCTGAATATATCCTCTTACAATGTTGATGAAAAAATGTGTGAAAATATTTCAATGAAGGAATACTAGAATGGGGTAAATATTTATACTAGAGTTTAGCATCTCTTTCTAATGAAAACATAAACAATTTCATGGGGACATCTTCATGATGTACATCCAATTCATCCATGAGCTTGTGAAATTAAAACAAGTATTGAGCAGGGTGGTCATCCACATCTCCTCCAAATTTAGGAAGGACATTTTCCCACATTGTAATTTCTGGAATAGCGTTTGGAAAACCATAAACATTTGTAAAGTCCAGAGGATAAAACCTCGCAGCAATCTGAGCAACGAACAAATTTGACATTTTGAGACCAATGGAGTCGTGAGTGAATTATGTAGAGTCTTCAAACCAAGGAGTCGCCAGGTGAATGATCACAACCGATTGAATGCCTATCCCTAATTCACCATCAAGGAATAGATCTAAACTTTTGTTGTATCCCAGGGAATATACAAACCTTCAAAACTGTCCCTGGCAGCGGCGCCAGAAATTTTTTTTCGTAAGAGTTGACTCTAGGTTGTAACAGAGCCAAGCCTTAACACATTTTGAATGAAATAATAATTTGTTTTTTGATCAGTCATATGAGGCTTCTAGAAATAGGTCTAAAACATGCCTTTCAATCATTTATAAATCAAAAAATAAGAGGCATGACCTCATTTTCCTAATTTAATCGAAATAAGGAAGATGGATAGAAGATAGGGGATGAAGAAGACTGAAACAAAGAGTTGGGTATCTAATTCCAATAATTCTAATATTTATTTCAACAAAGGAATGAAAAATAGCTTCAAAAAACAACCATGCATATAGGTCTTGTCTCACTCATAGCAAGACAGAGAAAAGGGAAAATTCGCACATGTATAACTTGTAATTTAGGCAGAAACAATCAAGCTACAGGTCTTGTTTTGCTCACAGCATAAAAAGAGGAAAGTTTCAATCTAACAGGATGCCCAATAAATGAATACAACTAAGGTATTACTAAATTAGAGCCATTACAAGCTGAATATGAAAAAGAAGGAAGAAAGAATGAATGTAAATCTTGAGAATACGATACAAGAGAAGACATAATTACACAGTGAAAAGGTATTGAATCTCTTAGTTTTTGTTCTATATTTTTTGAAAGAAATGGAATTACAAACCCATCTCCCAAAAATCTCTCGGGATGTTCCCCCCACCCTATAATCAACCTACCATCTATTTCTTTATAAAAATTTGGTTTCAATTAAAAAAAAACTTGGATTACCCACAACCTCTTCATACGTTATTGATTTTCAATTAGATGTGTTGGCGCTTCGTCTGACTATTCATTTTCTCCCAGATGAATTTAACCTCTCTTGTTTATATATTTATGTGTGATTAACATAATCATTGACACTCGGATTCCATTACCATATGCTTCTTAAAAGTCTCCAACTACACCAAAATTGATTAAGAACGAAACTGATGGAAAAGCCTGCGACTAATAATGACAATATTTCTGAACCTAAGTGTTAATCATGAAAAAAAAAGCACCCAGGCTCTCCCTTCTCATCTATTCCTATAATCTTTTCCTTTGCCACCTGTGCGTGAATATTCAGAAGCTCAATGTTGGCCCTTGACCAGGTTTTGAGGATCCTTGGTCATGTTTAACCTACTTTTGGAACTTCGACAGGTTGTCGAAGACAGAGCACAATTCGAAGCAGAGATCGCGATATCTCGACCCCTTTTTAGGGTTTTTTGGGTTTTGGGCTTATGTAACGGGAATGGGGGTGTCAGCCCATGGGTTTACCCATGTTTAGGCCCATTTTGTAATGTATAAATAGATATATAGGTGATGTAATAAGAGGCTAGTGTGCTAAGTGCTAGAGTTTGATCTATGTGATCAAAGGAGGGACAAGTATGTGATGCTAAGTGCTAAGTGTTAATTGCTAGGTGCAAGTGGTAATTTTAATTTATTTTTTCATACAATGTGAGACTTGCAGAGCTAAGTGCAAGTGATTGTAAGAGACTATGGAAGGCTTTGTGCTATAATTTAGGGAAGGAGGATCTAGCGAGGTGCGCAGATCTCCTATCCTTTATGGAGTAAGATATCATGACTCTTTGCATGTATAAGATTGACAGAAAGAAATAAAGAAGAAGAGTTGGTGGACGTAGCCCCAGGGTGGGGGTGAACCACGTATATCCTACATTGTGGTTTCTATGTTCTTTATGGTTGTCCTCTTGTCTATGTGATTGAATGCTTAGTGCATTGATGTATTATTATAAGGATCTAATATGGTAGCTTAGTGTTGTATAATGTGAATAAATGATATATATGATCTATGTTGGTATGCTTAGTACTTGAATCTATTGAATTTGTATAAATACTGCATTGATCTGTTGTTAGGTTTAGCTGCACTGTAAACTAAGGCTGAATATTAACAAACTATAACTGCTAAGTTCTTGTTAAGGTGTTGTAATCACAGATCTGTGTCCCAGCTAAGGTTGTAGATACTGGAGTCCTGCAACCACCCCTTCCTCTACCTCTTCGTGAGACTTCATCTACTTCGTAGGTCTTGCCGAAAGGGCCGGTAGTTGGGGTTTTGTTGGTGCGATGTTGTAGCGTTCAACCCTGGGTCCACCCTCTTGAATGTGATGAAGATCCCACACTTTGGAAGCCAAAAGGAGGTTAACACGTGTGTTAATATCATGATCTCATGTTACCATGGCAGCTACCTATGGCTAGATAGACGCATCACAGTCGATCAGACATTGATCCATAGGATTACCAGATTGAGCATGCAAGGGCCTGACCTGCAAGACTTCTACCTAGGGAAGGCTTCTGATTGTGCCCTAGCATAGAGAATTAAGGACACTTATGGTGATGTAGAAAAGGGAATGCAAGGCTACAAGGTAGCTTCCATCCAGAATGGCACAGTGCGCCTGGCCTTCTAGCTAATTGTAGGGAAGCTAGTGAGGAAGAACAAACCTACACAAGTCACAAGATTCATTGTTGACCTAGCCAGGAAGTGTGTAGAAGGACTCTCGATGAACTAGGTGAAGTACTTGGTCAACCAGATGGAATCAGACTATCGCAAAGCTCAAGATCAGGGCTATGAGTTCCACTTTAGCTGGTTGTTGATCCTCATCACATTTACCTCTTGATAAATTCTGGAAGGGGTACCTTCCCAGACATCAAACCATTCGAGCCACTCACTGTGAAGTTCACCATGCTTTGGTACTCAAGTGATATGGGCAAACAGTGGCAATCGAACACGGTCTTTCATACCTACTATCTCCAATTGAAGAGGGATATCAAAGTTGTCCCTCACATGATGCCAAACACCCAACATCGGTTCTGATCCCTCATGAAGTTTCATGTAGATCGATGCTTCATTTATATCACAACACGCGAAAATGAGCACAAAGAAGAGATTCAATCATACTACAAGCTCACAGAGGAGGACCTTGAAGAGATCACCAAGGACTAGTCTGGAAATCTCTTCATCCCTGCAGACCCCACAGAAATGTCAGACCCTAAACTAATCGGCATCCCTGAGACCACTCATGAAGTAAAGGATCGTCCTGTACCCAACAAAATGAAGAAGACCAAAGGGGTCCAAAACTTGAGCAGCACATCGGAAGGAATTTCTTCAGTATCACCTGTACGAGGGGGTGATGATGAAGTAGAAGAGACAAATGGAAAAGAGGACCAATAGAAGCAAGGTGAAGTAAAACTACCTAGGGACCCTACTGATGAGGCTAATCCCTTGAATAAAATGAAGGTTTCTCCCACGAAACCCACTTCTCGAAAGAAATCCAAAGCCACCTTGACTAAGATGTAGACTATGCTCACTGTAGATGACTTCGACTTTATCATTGCCATTGTAGCAGATGCCTTGCAGGACGTCTTGTAGAAACATGAATCCAAGCAGGAGGCGATGTATGATAGAATAAAGGTTGAACTTAGAGGGGTACAATAGGCCCTTCAATCTAGCTGCATAGTATCCACCATGCCCCCACCATCATAAGCACCTGATTTCGGGGATGAGCCTGCCCAACTCTACAGACTAGCTGATGCGACTGAAGCTTGCCTTTGTTGCACACAGGAAGAAACCGAATAGGCCACAGAGGCCCTAAAGAAAGTACAAAAAGTAGTCATAGAGAAACACCAAGTTGTGCAACAAGAGAAGGTTGCCCTCCAAACTAAGTTTGAAGAAAAGAAAGTGCAAATCCAGCAAGAGAAAGAGCAGTTTCTCGCAGAGAAGGTGGGAGTAAAAGAAGCAGTCAACAAAGCACTTCGCTCTGTGATAGGCTTAGAGAAAAAGGAGGAATACCCAGTGGAACATCAAGTAGAATAGCTTGCGGAAGCTATCCAACATCTTCAACAGAGAATCACAGACCTCAAGATAAAAATAGTGCCAAGTACCCCATAGGACGTGTGAGATCAAAGAGAAGCCATTTCTCGGAGAGAAATCGAGAGGATTAGAGCATTCGCTCTAGAATGCAAATAGCTAAGTGCTCGCAATGCACAAAATTATGAGCAACTCATTAAAGATACTGAGATGAAGGTACTGGAGTCATAGATCCAGGAGGAAAAATAGCAAGAAGCAACAACACAGATGCATTTGAAGCTTCTTCCAGCAGTTGAAAGGATGAAGCGATCCCAAGGATAGTGCACTGCTCAACAACAGGTCCAAACCATTCAGAGCAAAGTCATGGAAGTGAATCAAAGGCTCCAACTAGTCTAGGATGAAGCTTTCCAACTGTTTGAGGAGATTGAAGGATGAGAGGCAGAGTTGGAACAAGTAGTCATTGTAGTCGAACAACATTTAGAGGGACCTGTCAATGAAGTATTCATCCAAGAGTTTGTCAAGAAGGAGGCCCTGGCGCAGCAATAGGTCGAAGCATCTCGAGCCAAGCTTGAGGATTTTTAAGCACAACTACCTAGACTAGAGTGAATCAGGACGAGTCACGAGTGAGTGTTGGGGGCCTATTGGGCCTTGACCAAGTTTTGAGGATCCTTGGTCATGTTTGACCTACTTTTGGAACTTCGACAAGATGTCAAAGATAGAGCGCAATTCAAAGCAGAGATCATGGGATCTCAAACCCATTTTAGGGATTTCTTGGATTTTGGCTTATGTAATGGGAATGGGGGTGTCGGCCCATGGGTTTACCCATGTTTAGGCCCATTTTGTAATGTATAAATAGATAGCTAGGTGATGTAAGAAGAGGCCAGTGTGCTAAGTGCTAGAGTTTGATCTCTGTGATCGAAGGAGAGACAAGTATGTGATGTTAAGTGCTAAGTGTTAATTGCTAGGTGCAAGTGGTAATTGTAATTGATTTGTGCATACAATGTGAGACTTGTAGAGCTAAGTGCAAGTGATTGTAAGAGACTATGGAAGGCTTTGTGTTGTAAACAGGGAAGGAGGATCTAGCGAGGTGCACAGATATCCTGTCCTTTGCGGAGTAAGATATCATGAATCTGTCCATGTAGAAGATTGATAGAAAGAAATAAAGAAGAAGAGTTGGTGGAAGTAGCCCCAGGGTGGGGGTGAACCACATATATCCTACGTTGTGGTTGCTATGTGATTTATGGTTGTTCTCTTGTCTATGTGATTGAATGATTAGTGCATTGATGTATGCTTAGAAGGATCTAATATGGTAGCTTAGTGTTGTATAATGTGAATAAATTCTATATCTGATCTATGTTGGTATGCTTATTACTTGAATCTATTGGATATTTATAAATACTACACTGATATGTTGTTAGGTTTTAGTTGCGCTATAAACTAAGGTTGAATATTAACGAACTGTAACTGCTAAGTGGTTGTTAAGGTGTTGTAATAACATATCTGTGTCCCAACTAAGGTTGTAGACATTGGAGTCCTGAAACCACCCCTTCCTCTACCTCGTGTGAGACTTCATCTACTTCACAAGTATTTTCGAAAGGGTCGGTAGTTAGGGTTTTGTTGGTGCATTGTTGTAGCGTTGAACCCTGGGTCTACCCTTGTGCCAACACTCGGCTTCTATTTTTATTTCTTTGACAAAGGGAATTTTTATTTGGATTAATGCATCTAAGACATATTCTTTGATCCCCTCCACACCTAGCCTATGAACAATCAAAGCATTTGTCTTGAGAGGCCTTCAGCAAAAGCTGCAAAAGCATTGGACCAATGAAATCAATCATTTGATCTTGGTATGCTTTGATAAGGTCAGATGAAGCCATAATTGCATTTTTTCAAAGAGAACTTCTCAGATTCTTCAAGGACTTAACTGTCAAAGTGGTTATATTACCCAGTATTGGAAGCATGGCTTCCTTGTAAGAAAAAATTATAATTGACGTACATGATTTAGTGCTTTATAAACCACAATCCAGTATTTAGAGTCGAACCTGTCTAACATTGTAATAAGGTTGTTGCATTGAGATCCAAAATATCTTTCTCTGACATTATTTATATCTGTAAAGGATCTTACATGGATTGGTTTAAAGTGAAGATCCAATTAATCACAAAAAGGAGCAACAAATGAGAGCATTTTAGCATCAAAATCCACTTCTGTGAAAACGTTTAACCCATCGACGTTTAATGCGTATACCTGGAACCCTGACTTCGGGTCTTCAACCTTTGGGGGAAAAGAGTGGCTATTGAAATTCTTCTAGTGGTCGAAATCCCTGAAGTGGAACCCGACGCTTACGTATAACCCTGTTCTAGCGATTTTCTCGGTGTGTAGTGCACCCCTTTTGGGCCTCCTCATGAGCTCCTCCTTCATGTGACTTAACTCTCGGTGCTTGGGCGATGGTTCTCAGCCGACACTTGGAGCATTATGATATGTGGATGATGATTCACATAGTGCACCCACGTAGGTGATCTCTCAGCTCCCAATGCTTTCCATTCATCCTCCATGTGACTTAATGCTCTTCTCTTTTCAAGAATATCATCTGGCAGCATAAGATGCATGTACTCATAAAAATTATCATCGTAGTACTTTTTTGAATACTAAATATCATTAATGTCTTATTCCCATTGATCATGTTCCATTATTATCTTTAGAAATGGATGGATGGATGAGCAGATAAAGAATTGATATATTGGATCACGTCAGAAGAATGTAATGATGAATGAAGTTGGGAGACTGTCTTCTGAGCAGACACTATACTCTCCATGTTTGTTTGATCCAAACCAGACTTTCAAACCTTACACTCTT
The DNA here is from genome assembly GCA_009831015.1 of Picea engelmannii. Lineage (NCBI taxonomy): Eukaryota > Viridiplantae > Streptophyta > Pinopsida > Pinales > Pinaceae > Picea > Picea engelmannii. Next base: position 477,828 of record ML781228.1, read on the forward strand.
TGTATTTATCTCAAACATTTAGTTTCCTAAATGAGAAATACGAGAGCCATCATGATGAGCCTTTTCATTCAATGAATATGATGATCCCTGTGAAAACGGGCATTTAGATGCATTCACGCACCTGTGAAAATGGGAATTTGGAAGCATTCACTCTTCAAAATAAACACATGTGTGTGTTGTGGCATTCAATTTATGGCTTTGATGGTTTGACTAGTAAAGCTTTGGCTTCCTTTGCTAATTCTAGAAATGGCACCTGTTTTACTCGACCCTTTCAATGTTCGGATAGATGGTGCATTGTTTTGGTCCTCACGTGGATTATCTCCTTGTAGTCTTGTGTGAGTTGTCTTGTGACTTGGTATGTGTATGGCTTACGGTGGATAGTTTGGAGATTGGACGTGAAGAGTAGTGGACCCAATAATTTTTATAAAAGAGAATTGGTGCAAAGGTTTGGCTAAACGATTTTTCTCTTTCTATTACCAAACTTTAAAATAAAATAAATAAAATATTAATTTTAAATTATATAAAATAATTTTAAAATAATATAAAAAACAAAACTTGTAGTTTGGTTTTATAATTTGACACTTTTAGACTTATTTAGACAATCAAGGAATTGGAAAGTAAGACCAAATAGGAGACCTTGGGAAACTTTAAATCTTTGATATTTTGGCCAATTGTGACGCAAGGCTTTGCGATTTTGATGATAGAGAAGCTCGACAAAAATGGCAATAGGTTTAGAGGTTTTACTGCAGCAGAAAGGTTTGTGCCAAATGACGCAAGGATTTAAAGACTAAGAAAAACCCTTACGCCAGGTGACAAGTTTATAAATATAGATGGCACAAATGATATAAATTTTGGTGAGAAACACTAAGTTTAGAAATTTTCAATATTTTTTCCAACAGGGAGAAAGATCTATTTTGGGAATAGGCCCAATTTTGGAGAGAAAGATCTACTTTTGGAGTGCATGCAATAGATGGCAGGAAAGAAGCATGTAGAAAAATAAGAAAAAGAAGCATGAAGGAAGAAAAGCAGCGTGGCACGCATTGAGACAGGCCTAACCATGTTAGGATTAGGGTTTTTGACAAAGATTGTAATAGTTATAAGCCTATAAAGTAGTATAAATAAGGACCTAGGAGGTCTAGGTTGAGGGAAGTCAGTTGATAATTCTAGTAATTTTTGTTATGGTTCTTGTGTTAGAGTTGAATAAGTTAGTCCTTGTGGGTTAGTTCACAGGATGAGGATCTTGGTGTTATCTAGTCAGACTCACAGAGGGTACTTACCCTCATTTTGATTGTAATATTGAAGATGTACTGCACGTAGAGTAAGATTTTGTAGCAGAATAAATAAAAGAGCAGAGAAGCCAAATCTTTATGGATGTAGCCCCAAGAGGGGGTGACCCATGTTAAACCTTTTGTTTTATGTGATTGTCAATGAATTATTTACATTTTTGTTAATCATTAGCTCAATAATGAATGGTTAAAGTAGTTATACCAACATGCATGCATAGGTTTAAATATGAATGAATCATAGAAGTAGATGAATGATTAACAAGAATAATTCACAAGGAAAACGAAACCAACCAAAATCCCCACTTAGTCCTAGATTGAAAAAACCTGATTATTGCAGTCCCCCATAAAATCTATCTCGGGTGAGACTGCATTGTGCACCCTGTGTGTAGTGTGGCCTTCTGGGTTACTAGGAGGGCCGATAGTTTTGAGGGTTTTGTTGGGAACCTATTTGAGATCAGAAACTAGATTAGTTAAATAAGTAACCAAGAAATGGTTTTGTTTCCAACATTGAACAAGGACAAGCAGAGAATTCAGGATAAATTCCAACATTGGGGATTTCAACATGGGAGATATTATTTTGGATTTAGGCTCTGAAGTAAATGTCTTTCCTAAGAAGAAATTGTAGTGTATGGGGGAACCCATATTAGGTTATTCACCTATCCAGTTGAAACTAGAAAATAAACATAGAGTGTTACCAGTTGGAAGGCTTAAAGGTGTGACAGTAGATTTGGATAGAGTGTGCACTTTGGAAGATTTTGAAGTAATAAAAATAGTAGATGGCACACAAAATTACCCAACATACTTGGATTGGATTGGGAATTCAATAACAAAGTTATAATCAACCTAAATAAAAGGAAAATGGCTATTGAATCAGGAGAATATAGATTCATTGCACCATTGGATCCTTCAGAAGGAGAAAGGTTTGTACTGGAGACTTGTTTGGATCTAAAAGAAATAAACCAATTGTATAGAACAACTGCGCGAGAAGAAGAATATGTAAATCCAACTGCAAATGGGATACTTAGCTGGAGAAGCATTACATCATGTGCTTCAGAATCATAAACAGGGTTGGAGAATTGGTAGTAGAGACTACATGAAGTCTTCACGAGGACGTGTGCAAGAATAATTTGCACAATAAGATGGGTGGGTACAAATATAAGGGAACCTCCCAATTTTCATGGGCTAAATGATTTAGAGGAATTCTTGACAGAATATGAGGAGGAAGTTTTGGAAAATCATAGGCTCTTAGCCATGGATATTGCACTCAAGGAAACACCTGTAAGATGGTGGGGTGTGTAAAAAGAAACAATTTAGGACTCATATAAGTGTAAACAAATACTACGCATTAGATTTGGCACAGAATAGGGAGGAAATATAGTGCATAAGTATGATGGGCGAGGAACACCAGTTGAACACTTGGAGAAGTTCAGAACACAGTGGACGATGACACTGCCAGAGGAATGGCCTCATAACTTTATTCATACATTGGAAGGGATCCTAGGAACTAGTACATAGATCATGATATGTGTAAAAGCACTACAGAATGGACAAGATTACAACAAAATTTTGTAGTAACCTTCTCATTCAAGCATGAGAGCCCCAACATTGATTCAACACTGAATTTGATAAGGCAAGTGATATTGTTTTATGAACAAGAGTTCAAAATCATAATAAAATATCAACAACAGAATAGAAAAATAGTCAAAGAGTTACTCTCATGTTATCAAGTCGAAGAGGAAGCACTAGATGAAGGAGAGAGAGAGGTGGAAGGAACATCTCTGGAGTCAGAGGCATTTGATGCACCTATAAAATTCAAGAAATTCAACATTGGGATGAAGGACAATCCTAAAATGGAAAGTATTGGAGACTACTGGGATGAGAAAACATTAGAAAGGATAACCGAGTTATTGCGTGAATACAATGACCTATTTCCACTAACCTTTACAGAGATGAAAGGCATAGCGGGGGAACTAGGTGAGATGAAGATACCCCTAAAAACTAAGACTAGACCTATTAGACAGAGACCTTATAGGCTGAATCCAGTGTATAAGAAGAAAGTGAAAGCATAAATTGACTGAATGTTGGAAGTTGGCATTATAGAACCGGTAGAGGAATCTGAATGGATCAGCCCCATGGTAGTCTAGGAAAGAAGCAAGGGGGGATAAGGATTTGTGTATATTTGAAGAAACCCAATTATGTTTTCTTACATGACCCTTTCCCTACCCCTTTTACAGATGAGGTATTAGAGAATTTTGGAGTCCACGAAGCATATTCATTCACAGATGGATTCTCAGGATACCATCAGATCAAAATAGCTCCAGAGGACAGGTACAAGACTAATTTTTCCATGGAATGGGGATCCTACCAATATACAATAATTCCCTTTGGATTGAAGAATGCACCAATTATATTTTCAAGGGTAGTCATAGCTACTTTTAAGGAATTCATACATGAGTGTCTAGAAGTATATTTGGATGATTGGACTGTTCATAGTCTTTGAAAGACCATGTAGAAGTTTTAAGACTAATGTTGGAAATATGCAGGCAATGTCAGATATCATTAAACATCAAGAAATGTATTTTTGGTACACCTTTTGGGATATTGTTTTGACATATAGTGTGTAAATAGGGTTTACTGGTTAACCTTGCTAAGATTGTAGTCATTGTGAATTTACCACCAACAAAATCAGTGCACCAGTTAAGAGAAACACTGGAACATACATGCTACTACAGAAAGTTTATGAATGGGTATGCACAAATTACTGCACCAATGGAAAAATTGTTAAAGAAGGACATCAGATTTAAGTGGAATGAGTATTTTTATAAAGGATTGGACACTCTAAAGGAAAATATGGTGACTGCACCTGTATTAGTATTTTCATATTGGGAAAATACATTTATGTGCATGTAGATGCATCATCAATATAACTTGGAGAAATTCTGGCCCATTCAGGAGGAGGCGACTTAGACCATACTATAGCATTCACAAACAAGAATTTTTCATAATCAGAGCAGAACTACAATACCACAGAAAGAGAAGGCCTAGAAATGGTATATGCACTTCAGAAATTTAGGCATTATTTGTTGGGTAAACACTTTAAAATGTTCACAGATCTTCTTCCATCAAATATCTAGCTAACAAGCCAGTGTTGCAGGGGAGGATCTACATATGGTTGTTATTATTCCAAGAATTCAATTTTGAAGTAATAGTCAAACTAGGGAAGTTGAATGTAGGACCGGATCACCTATCAAGGGTAACCAATGGAGAAGAACCTACTGACTTGGAAGGAAACTTCCCTGATGCACAGTTATTTTCATTATAGGGAGTTGATAAATACTTCATCGATATTATTGAATACTTAACTATAGGAGTTGCGCCATAAGACTTTGGTACTTCACAGAAGAAAAACCTCGTATTCAGAGCTGCAGACTATCAACTCATTGCAGGTCATTTATACAATATGGGTGCAGATAGAACTTTGAGAAGGTGTGTATTGGAACATGAACGTCCCATGGTTTTAACAGAAGATCGTGAAGGTCTAGTTGGAGGACACTATGCAGGAAAATATACCGTGCAAAAGGTATTGCACGCAGGATTATGGTGGCCAACAGTTCATAAAGATGCTAAGGAATATTTCAAGAACTGTGATGTCTGTCAAAGAGTTAGAAAACCCAACAGAAGGGATGAGATTCCACTAAGACCACAAGTAACTCTGCATGTATTTGAAAAATGGGAAAAAAATTGTCGGACATATTAATCCACCAACAAGAAGGTCAAGAGCTAGATATATCATTACTACAGCCAAATACTTAACTAGGTGGGAAGAAGCAACACCAGTCAAAGATTGTAGTGAAGAAACAACAATGCACTTCTTATTTGAGAACGTGATCACCAAATTTGGATGTCCCAGGATTTTGATGAGTGACCAAGGCACTCATTTTTTTAATAATACCAACAAGGCTATGAATGAGGAGTTTAAAGTCTATCACCAGAAGAGTACACCATATCATCCTTGGGAAAATGGGATAGTAGAAGATTTCAATAAGATTTTGGAAAATTCTTTGACTAAGATATGCAATGTTAACAGGGATTATTGGGACTTGAAAATACAATCAGTACTATGGGAATACAGGACCACATGCAAAAATTTGACAGGATAGACACAATTCAAATTGGTGTATGGAAAGAAATTAGTGGTTCCATTAGAATTTTTGGTACCCAGTCTGTGCATAGCAGCAATTACCAATATGTCAGAAAGAGGCGCAGCACAGGAGAGGTTAAGTCAACTAATGGAAATGGAAGAAGATAGGATTCTGCAGGATTTCACCAGGAAGTACAAAAAGCAAGGAAAAAATCCTGGCATGAAAGACACATTAAAAAGAAGAGCTTTAAGGAGGGAGACCTAGTTCCCTTTTAAGGAGGGAGACCTAGTTCTATATGACAACAATTTTTTGCAACACCCTGGTAAGTTCAGAATGCATTGGCTAGGACCATATGAAGTAAAAACTATCATAGATGGGGGATATGTACATCTAAAGTATTTGGGAGGAAACAAACTGAAAGGAATAGTCAACAATAGTTGACTGAAACTATATAGGGACAGTCGACCTACTAACTCTTAAAAAGTTACAATGCAAAAAGAAAGTCATGTATATAGTGTACTATAGTAGATATTAGGAAAGAAAACTGATAAAATGAAATTAAAAAGTAGAAAAAGAAGAAAAAGGAATAAAAAAATACAAAAAGAGGTAGAGGTTCATTGAACAATATGAAAGTGGGAAAAAAATTAGTGTGAAATAATTATTGCGACAACATAGAAAGACAACACACAGTAAAAATTGCATGCGGCACAAATGCATGGAAAAAGTGAAAAACAATTATGACCGGTGTTGGTGAAAGTTTGATCAGACCAGAGTCCTTCTCAAGTTACCAACAAAAGGTACCGAGTAGTCTAGAGCATTGGCATTTTCATCTCCTCCGAAGAGAATAAGTCTCACCGAGGCACTGTTGAGACAAATAGATAGGGAAGGGTAAGGAAAAGACTTAGGAGGATCCACAAAACCTTCAGGACTCATCCCGACCTTGCACAAGATACATGAACAGATCTGTATCTTATGTGTGCAAGAATCAAACCTACTTACATTGTGAACAAGAATTTAAACACAGAACCATCAAGTAGAACTTATGAACCATAAATAAGTATTGTAATGCATAAGTAAACACGTAGAGACACATCGTATTTTGAAAATTCAGGTCTTTCTTCATATTATCTTCAAAATTTTTCTTTAATTACAGACTCATAAATACATAGTAGTTCTTTATACAGACTCTTGGATCTGGAATCATGTTGGCATAGGGGCAGACTCAGGGTTCAACACTATAACAACGCACCAAAAAAACCCTAACTATCGACCATTTCGACAACACCTGTGAAGCAGATGAAGTCTCACCCGAGGTAGAGGCAGGGTGGGTTGCAGGACACAAGTGCCTACAACCTAGCTAGGACACAAATCTATGATTAAAATACTTAACATAGCACTTAGTAGTTAACATTCATTAGCATTTAACCCTTATTCACATCGTAGGTAAAACCCTAATTACATAACAATGCAGTATTCAACAAGATCTAACACACCCAAGCACTTAGCACATAGAAATAGAGCATATCTAGCATTCATTCATATTACTAAACACTAAGCTACTATATCAGATGCATCTAACATACATAAATATGACAACACTAAGCATAAATAACATCAATCACACAAAGCAACCATAACACAGGATATATGTGGTTCACCCCCAGTGTGGGGCTACGTCCACCAACTCTTCATCTTCTTTATTATCTTTTGTCAATCTACTTACATGCACAGAGCCTCAAAACCAACTTTTCATAGGACAAGATATCTGCATGCACCTCGCCAGATCCTCCTTCCCCGAGCTTGGAATAGCACAGAGCCTTTCTTACAATCACTTTCATTTAGCCCTGCAAGTTCTCAATACACAATATGCACAGAGTTTACTCAATCACATAGATCCAACTGCTTACATCACTTGCACTTAGCACAATACAACAGTTAGCACCGCATACCTCTTAGATCTAGTGTGTTTATTACATCACCTAGATATCTATTTATACATTACAAAAGGGGCCTAAGCATGGGTAAGACCCATGGGATGACATCCCATACCTATTACATATACCCTAAACCAAAAAATCCCACAAAATGGGGTGAGATCCCATGATCTCCGCTTCACCTGGTACTCCATCTTTGACCAGCCTATCGAAGTCCCAAAAATTGGTCAAACATGACCAGGGTTTCCAAAAAACTTGGTCAAGGGCCAACAACCCCCCAACACTCACCTGTGACTCGTCTCGAGTCACTCTGATATGGGAAACTATGCCTCAAAGGCCTTGATCTTGGCTTGAGCTGCCTTGACCTGCTGCTTCGCCAGAGCCTCCTACTCGATGAACTCTTGAATAAATTTCTCAGTCACCGGTCCTTCCAAGTGTTGTTCTACTGTGGTGACTACTTGTTCTAGTTGTGCACCTTGTCCTTCAATCTCCTCAAAAAGTGTGTAAGCTTCATCCTGTATTGGTTGGAGCCTCTGGGTCACTTCCGTGACTTTACTCTGGATGGCATGGAGCTATTGCTAAAACATGCGTTGTTCCTTTGACCTTTTCATCCTCTCAACCGGTGACACTAGCTTCAACTGTGCTTGCACTGTTGCTTCCTATTTCTTTGCCTCCTGGATATGTGACTCCAATGTCCTTAGTTCAGGGTCCTCTACAAGGTGCTCATAGGTCTATGCACTTCGATTGCTAAGTTTTTTGCATTCCAAGGTCAATGCCTTGATTCTTTTGACTACGCTCTTGGAATTTTCCTCTCTCTAATCTTGCACTTCCTACGGAGTTCTTGGCATGGCTTGTAGTTTCAGTTCTTCTATTCATGCTTGGATCTACTGAATGGATTCAACGAGATTCCCCACCTGGCTCTCATAGGTTTCTTCTTCCATCTGTGCTAGACCCATCACAGAGTGAAGTGCTCCAATGACTTCTTCTTTAACTCCCATCTTCTCCACGAGAATTTATTCTTTATCCTTATGGATCTGCACTTTATCCTCTACAAAATTCACTTGGAGGTCATCTTTTTCTTGTTGCACAACCCGACGTTGCTCTATGGTTTCCTCCTTTTCTTTCTTCAGGGCCTCTTTGGCCTATTCCTTTTCCTCCTGAACATGACAAAGGTGAGCCTCTATCGAGTTTGCTAGTCTGCGTAGCTAGGAAGGCTCATCTCCTACTTCTATGTCCCCTGCAGACAATGGCATAGTAGGCACTGTGCGGATTGAATAAAGAGCCTATTGTACGCCTTTGAGATCTACCTCGATCCTGTCAAACATTGTCTCATGCTTGGCTTCGCTTCACTGCAATATGTCCTCTAAGGTATATGATACAACGAAAAGGATAAGGTCAATGTCATACACTGTGAGAACAGTGTGGAATGGAGGTTTATTGACTTTTGACTTCTTCCACGATGAAGGTTTCATCGGGGAACCCTTTCTTTTATTGGATGTTTCTGTCTCTGTCATGGGATCTTTAGAAAGTGTTACTTCTCCCTTCTTTTTCTTGTATTCTTCCTCTTCATCCTCTTATTTGTCTACTTCATCACCTCCTCCCCCTTCAGGTGAATCTGGTGTAGTTTCCTTTGATGCACTACTCAATTCTTGTACCTCTTCCTTCTTTTTCTTCCTGTTATTGTTGGGTGCATCATATTCTTTGCAAGTGACCGTAGGGATTCTGATGAGGTTAGGGTCGAAGAGGTCTTCCTAGTCAACTAGTACAAGGAACTCTGCAATCCATTCCTTGGTTATTTCTTCCATTTCCTCCTATGTGAATTTGTAATAGGACTGGAGCTCTTCTTTGTGTTCGTCTCTGCGCACAGTGATATAGATGAAGTGCCTGTCTATGTGGAACTTTGTGAATGGCCTAAACCGATGCAGTGTATTCGACATCATGCGAGGGAAAGATTCAATGGCCCTCTTCAGCTGCAAATAATATGTGTGGAACACCATGTTTGATTTCCATTTCTTTGCCATGTCTTTCGAATACCATAGCGTAGTGAACTTCATAGCTAGTAATTCAAACTACTCAATTTAAGGGAAGGTCACTCCTTCCATCTTATCCGAAGAAATGAAGGAAATGAGAATCAACAACCAACTGAAATGAAACTCATAGCCCTGATCCTAAGCTTCGCAAAATTCTTTCTCTAACTGGTTGACGAGGTAGCTCGCTCAGTTCATTTGCAACCCTTCAACACATTTTCTTGCAAGGTCGGTGACAAACCCCGTGACCTGCGTTGGCCTATTCTTCCTAACGATCTTACCAACGATCAACTAGAATGATATGCACACTACCTGATTCTGGATGGAGGCTACCTTATAGCCTCGCTTCCCCTTCTCCACATCGCCATAGGTGTCTTTTATTTTTTGTTCCAGGGTGTGATCTGCAGCCTTCCCTAGGTAAATGTCCTATGGGTCTGGTCCTTGCATGCTCAATCCAGTGATCCAGTGGATCAACATTGAATCTACTATGATATGCCTGTCCAACCATAGATAACCTCCATGGAATCAAAACAACAAGAGTTTAACGCATGCGTTAACCTCCTGATGTCTGCCTAAGTGTGGTATCTTCATTACATTGAGGATGGTTAATCTTACGATGTCCATGGTCCACAGTTGGGGGATTATATTGGACTTATTCCCCATTTTCTTGGTCAAATACTTGTGTGGTGCGAGCCTTCCATAGTTTTTTTGATCTCCCAAGTTGAAGTCACTGATATTAGGCATCAAAATCCTCTCCAATTGTGGTCCTATTGTGCATATCCCCTTTGGGAGGTACGTAGTGATCAATGTGTAGTTGAAGTCCCTCGGGATGTTGTCACAACTCACCACACTAGCCAGAGGCGGGATGTAGTCAGGAAGGATTGATGGGATGAGCTTCGCATTCACCAAGTCATCACAATGCTTGGTTCATTTCTCTATCATAGTTTGAGAGGGCCCAGATAGACATGCATTCGATGGGGATGCTTGCATTCCTCTTGTCGACAAAGCTTGTGCTCCTACGGACATGACCTTCTCAGCCATGAAGTCTATGAGAATATCTTTGACAGATTTCTCTACTGCACTAAAGTCACCCGACATACATGCTCGAGATCTAATATCTCAATTCGATGAAAAAATAATCAAGGTAGCAGAATGGATGGCGAGTTCTCAATAAGAACAGTGTGGTAATAGTCAACTCTCTATGGGATAGAATAATCACAATTGGAAAAAGTGTCCACGATAAGACATTCAACAGGTTAAATAGATAACATTGTAACAGATTCTTTGAACGGGTAGGAATTCCTCAATCAATGCAATTCCATCTGTTATGGCGTGGTCCCAACAATCCAATGGCGAACGTTTTGGCAATAACTGTGTTTCTAGTCGCTCTGGAGCATCGTTCTAATGACCGGGATGCCTCCAAAGGTCATATCGCTTGACCCTGATTAAGTGCCAATCTGTGCTGCTCTGCTATTCCAATGAGGTTCAAGTTCTTCAAGACTTCCTTCTGCAAAGTCCTCTATGGAACCTCTTGCAATTTTTCTAGCTTTCTTTCCTCTGATCTGTGTCTTTGGATTCCTATTTCCATTCTTTCTCTTGTCTCCTCTTGGCATAGTAACTTCACACTATTGAGGGTCTTTCATAGAGTTCGAGGGTAATACTTCTTCTCTTTTTCTGGAGTATATGATCTACTGTACTGTATGGATAAGTTCTCTAAGTCTTCTTGTGTTCTTTCAACTTCGACAGCTAAGTCTCTGGCCCTCACTTGCTTCGACTTGTCCTCTTGTTCTTCTAGCAAGCATGTTATTCTCCTAGCCATGAAATCCCTTAATTCTTATTTTTTTTGTTCTAGAGATTACTCTTCTTCTTTCCTCCGGATCTGATCTTTCTCAATCCAACTCCTTCCTAACAAAAGTGAAAGGGGGTCTTTTTTCTCAACAAACTTAATGACCTCAAATTCTTCTTATGTCGATGATCCATGAGAAATCATAGGTACATGGGTAAGTCTTCCACATAGACTTATCATCTTTCCTTTAAACAATCCTATTCCTCCCAGTGAAGAAACCATAACAGGCTTTCCTAAGATTTCCCAAGTACTTTCTATCATAATGTTCACCTGTGTTTCTACATCCAATACATATTCTATGTCAAAGTCTCCTATTCTTTCTTCTATGCACTTTTTCTCTTTTAAGATCTCTGATAAACTAGTATCTTTGTGATCATTCAGTGTTTCTTTCATCTGCAATAATATAGCCTCTAATTCTTTCTATTTTTTTAGCATATTATTAGCCTCTTGGCCTTCCTCAGGGTTTTCTTGTCTCATATTCATCTTTTCAACTTTAGCAATCATTCTAGGGAAATCCAAAACTTCATGTTCAGTAGCTTTACAACAAAGGCAAATAAGAATTCTACCAGGGAATTCCTTAGCAAGATGTCTCGGTCTTCTACAACTATAACAAAGAGTCAATCCTCTATTACTCTTAAACGATCCCCAACCTTTCATGTACTACACACTAGGATCACAATGATGGATCTGCAAAAAATTCCTTCTAGGATCTTGCATCCACTTGTTAGTCCAAAAATTCTTTCTATGCATAGGAATAACATATCTTTCACTATTTCTATCAGATCTATTCATATCATATATTCTTTATTAGAGCTATGCCCTAGTTTTTAGACTAGGATGAAATCTATCAAACATACCTAGATCCATTCTTTCAAAGCAAAAATTTCCACTTGTCTTTCCTTTATCAGAGCACAAAGCTTTAATATCTTACCTCTTTTCTTTAGATCAGACTTATTTTCTTAGCACGGAGCTTCACAAGTCAAGTAGATTACTACACACTATAGCAACAGATCTATGCACCGAGTTTTCTCTTTTCTTTAGTTCCCAACAATCAGAGTTTCAGGTCCTGGGAATGAAACCATTTTTTTGCATAGGGGAAGACCCAGGTTTCAACACTACAACAACGCAACAACAAAACCCTAACTACTGACCCTTTCAGCAACACCTGTGAATCAGATGAAGTCTCACTCGAGGTAGAGGTAGGGGGGGTTGCAGGACTCAAGTGTCTGCAACATAGTTGGGACACAAATCTGTGATTATAATACTTAACAAAGCACTTAGAAGTTAACATTCATTAACATTTAACCCTTATTCACATTGCAGGTAAAACCCTAATTATATAACAATGCAATATTCAACAAGATATAACACACCCAAGCACTTAGCACATATAAATAGAGAAGATCTAGCATTCATTCACATTACTAAACACTAACCTACTATATCAAATGCATCTAACATACATAAATATGACACCACTAAACATAAATCACATCAATCACACAAATCAACCATAACACAGGATATATGTGATTCACCCCCAGCGTGGGGCTACGTCCACCAACTCTTCATCTTATTTATTATCTTCTGTCAATCTCCTTACATGCACAGAGCCTCAAAACCAACTTCGCATAGGACAAGAGATATGTGCGCACCTCACCAAATCCTCCTTCCCCGATCTTGGCACAGCACAAAGTCTTTCTTACAATCAGTTGCACTTAGCCCTGCAAGTTCTCAATACACAATATGCACAGAGCTAACTCAATCACATAGATCCAAACACTTACATCACTTGCACTTAGCACAATACAACATTTATCACCGCATACCTCTTAGATCTAGTGTGTTTCTTACATCTCCTAGATATTTATTTATACATTACAAAAGGGGCCTAAGCATGGGTAAGACCCATGGGCCTACATTCCATACCTGTTACATATACCCTAAACCCAAAAAGCCCACAAAAGGGGGTGAGATCCTGCGATCTCCGCTTCGCCTGGCACTTCATCTTCGATTAACCTGTCAAACTCCCCAAAATTGGTCAAGCATGACCAACATTTCCACAAAACCTAGTCAAGGGCCAACAACTCATGTCGCAGAGCTCCAATTCTCAGACATATAGGTCGATTACATTACATACTTAGGACTTGACTTGACTTCGAATTACAACAACCTCATCAAGAGGGAAAGATCGAACTAAACTTAATCATAGCCCAGTCGAACCAATAGCTAAACAACCTACTAACAAAATCCAACAACAAGCCAACCCTTTTATGATCATGTACATCCTTATATATAAGCTAGGTTGTGTATTTCGTCTCGGCTTGCATGCTTTCTTGTTCTGTTGCAATCGTTGTTGCTTAGCTGGCATTGCAATGTATTTTGCAAGTGATTTATGTTTCTCTTCCTTGCTTTGTTATCCAGCTTCTTCTGAATCTTGCACAACTCATGCTCAGTCAAAACTTTCATGATTCCTTATCCCAAAAATGAACGGCCCGACAGGCTCCGACCACAACCCTTGACTCACCCTCGAGTCAAGTGCTTGGTTCTTTCGCAGATTCTAGGAGCATATGTTGTTTTCCCATGTACTCCTTTTATTCTTCCTTCTTCTCTTTTGTTTGTGCTTTATCTTCTTTTGCCTCCTCAAATGAAGGGCCCAACTATGGGACTAACTCTAAGGCTTTCTCCTTCACTCCTTGAAAGTTTCCAACTTTATCCTACCACTTCATGGAGAGGAGTGATGCCTCTGCAACAAACTGTCGGGTCTCCTCTTTACTACACCCCTTTGGCTTGGACGCGACCAACAAGTTCCACTCGGAATATATTGTTGCATCAACTTTATGCATATACATGTATGATGTCTGAATGAAAAGTTGAAAGTTACGCAGCTCTTTCTTTGCTACAGACTATGCCTCAAAGAGGGCATTCAGTTCATTATTTTCCTGTTAGATTTGGTCAAACTTATATTGTTGCTCCATTGGATCCATCCTAGACACAACTTTTTCATTCAACACCTGGCTCTTGGTGCACACATCCTCCAAGACCTGGTTGCATCGAGCGATGATGCCTATCAAATATTTGACTTCCTTGAAAATATTTGTTCATTCCGTTGTGTGCTTGTGTAGTCCTTCTCTGGCATTTTTTCCTTGCAGTACTATATTTTGCATCTACTCTTGCATCTTATGAGGCTACTTCTCTGCTTCTTGCTAAGTCTCTTTTAATTGTGCTTCCATATGCTCAGTGTGAGTGGCGAGTTGTGTCCATGATCCTTGTAGCAACTCAATCTGATGCTTTGGCTTGCCTGCATAATTGGCTTCAGACAATTGGGGTGTAGCCTTGCGAATCTTCGGCCAGGCTTCAGCAAGCCTTTCTTACACTCTTTCCATTCTATGCTCAATATGGGCCTTGGCTTGTTCTTCCTACTTTCTTGATGATTGCACAAGGAATGCTTCCCCCCTCGTGACCTCGATAGACCTCTCATCTTGCTGGAGAATTTGCTCGAGTTGATCAGATGATGCTTTGATTAGTCCAAATAAGTGCATCATGGGCCATTGTACCAAGTCAATGGAATAAGGGGTTGCGTCTCTAGGTGCTCATGTCTATAGTGGAAGTCCACTAGTTGTTGAATTCTCCGAGCATGTCTCTACCTCCTCCTATGTTGATGGTCCTCGCATGATCCTCAACCTTAGTGTTGAAGGTAAGAGAGTCATAACCTATGTTCTGGCTATGCATAGTTGCATCAATTTTGTGCACTTATGAGGGTTTTCGAGAACTCGCTCCATCTGTTAGCGCGTGGATGTCACACTCTACCTAGGTGTTGATTATGGTTCCTTCTGCGCCTCTGGCATCTCCTTCTCTTTTGTTTCATCTACTTCCTACGTTGTGCTTTCCTGGGCACCCTCACCTTTGGTTGGTGAGGGGATTTGTTGGTTGCTTTGGGCTTGCATCTCCTCCACAGTTTGGGTGTCTTTTCCTTGTACCGAAGGCTTAGTTTGTTGTTCTTGGTTTTCTGGGTTCGGACCAGTCATCTTCATGCTTTACACTGTTATTTTAGGGTTTGGACTAGAACCTTCTGATCTTGGCTTAGGCAACTCTTGGGTTATTTCTGGGAGTTCCCACTCCACTTTCTCTGGCTGATCGAGCTACATCGACTCCGGGTCTGGGGTCTGGGGTGGACTGGTGGTTTCTAGGTTTGGTAGCTGGGGTTGTGGTGTTGATGGATGGTGCTTAGTGAAGAATGTGTATGGAAATGTTTCAAAATCAAGGTCATATTCACTGTGGATTATGGGGATTTCTTTGAACATTGAGTGAGTGCAGGGGACGGCTAATGAAAGGGGTTGGGGGTTCATATGTTTATTTGGAGAAACCCCGGTTCTGGGCTTCTTCAACATTGTTTTGTTAATGAACACAACACTCAAGATCTAGTTGATGTTCTCACTTAACAACATGGCATTAGCTGGCAGCCGACGGATGACAAATGGCATTCTTTTTGTATGCTCCAATGGTTGTGTATCATCTTCCTCTTTAGAGTCTGATTGTGCTGAAGCTTATTTCTTTTGTGGCTCTGAGCCTAAGCTTAGTCCTTCCCCTACTTCTTTGTCTTTCTTCTTTAGCACCTCTGCAGGAAGAATATAGTGCATCCCTGACTTGTGCGGGTTGCGTTTGAATCCTGTCCATGACATTAATTCTTTTTTGAAGGCCTCCTCATCCAAATAGAACGACAACATCTTTGTATGGAAATATTCCCTGCTAACATGTCTTATCCATACAAACGTATGGTGCTAGTTCATGCTGAAGGAAAATTTTCTTGTATTGTACTTTAGGAGCTCCTGTGGAATATGAAGCCTTTATGTTGCGCCTATCAGGCCATTGTATGACTTAGAAAATGTTGTGGTGTTGAAGGTTGCATTCTCTGAGTCCGACCTGGATTGCTAGGGATCGAACATCCTCGCCATGTGCCCCTTGTCTGGTAGCGTCAACTTCCTTCCCATAGGTAGATTCCATTTGAACATTGCGAATGCCAGCAATAGATATCCATAGGTGAAGGTTCCTCCCTTCTCCTACTCTTCCTCGCATGCC
Source organism: Picea engelmannii (assembly GCA_009831015.1). Classification (NCBI taxonomy): domain Eukaryota; kingdom Viridiplantae; phylum Streptophyta; class Pinopsida; order Pinales; family Pinaceae; genus Picea; species Picea engelmannii. Next base: position 494,142 of record ML781228.1, read on the forward strand.
ACTAGTAGTTCCTCCAGTAGGTAACTACACCAATTGAACACAGCTCCATTGGCGCAAAAGTCTACTACTGATAATGCATTCTCCCTTGTAGTATGATCTCATAACCTTGTTGGCTATGATGTAACAAATAGTCTAGACTGTCTCTGGTAATATGGGGTCGATTATTGTTGTGTGTCCCACCCCCCCCTCTTTGTGTTGAAATTTTCATACAAGCTGAGCTCTCCTTTATTTTTTTCATGCTTACCAAGACCCTTGAATCCTTTTGACACATCTTCTCCTTTGAAGGACAGTTCTGTAAGCTAATGGATATCTTCAGGATGGATTGGATACTACTTATCCAACCAGAGACTTCTGTCATTAACCCTACTTATCACAAATTGTGTGCACCGCGCAACCTCACTGGTGGCACTAAACACTGGTAGGTATCTAAGGTTCATGATGGTCGAATTGAATAAGTTGACAAATTCTGGTCTTGGCACAAATTGCATGCCTCCAAACATGTCTGGAGCCATCTCCCAAAATACATCTATGTGCATCTGGGGAACAAAACTAGATCTTTTAGGTCAAGATCGAGGAGCTTAACATCCTCCACCTTCCCTTTGAGATCGCCCACAACCTCAACTTGGGGGTCATAGGGCTCATCTGGTACCACATATTTAGACATGGTGCTTTGGATTTCTGTGTCTTTCGGCATTGTGGATTATGAGTTATCACAACTTATGCGGCACGCTAAGGACTGGGGTCAAGACTACAAGTTTCACAATTGTACAGCCTGGTTTGCTCTATGGAATTCGAAAATGGATATGTTCTTTGAAAATGATGCATTCTTGGGTGAGTTCTTAGAGCCTTATACTTGGCTTAGCGAGAAATTTTAGCAATAACTATTGTTCATCATGACCGTATGGACACAACTGGATCTGAGTTGTCTGATGGGACAGTTTAATGAGGTAAATCCTATCGAGCAATTCTAGCATTTACTTTCGTGAGTGGAATAGGGACGTGGTCAGTTTTAGACCTTTCTGTTTGACGGGTGGTAATCCCAGCGTGAACTCCGATGGAATATTTGCGTATCGTGGCTTTATGGATTAACTGAATTCAGATGGAGTACCACAAAGGAAGTAAAGGTTATGACTAGATCGGGTTCCTATGGCTCATGGACTTAGATCATATTTGGATTTGTTCTCCCTCTGACCACAAAGGGGGTCCCCGTCATATCAATGAATGTCATTAATGGATTCTTTTATGCTTTGGATCCTACACTGCTGAGTCATTAGTTCTGTATCAAACAACACTTAAACAAAAAATGAACTATGTGTCTTGGCGCAACACTATGCACATCAACTTTATTAACTGAATTTACAAATTTTTTAGAAAATCCAAATCTAACTATTATACATGCTCCTTCGGACTAGAGAAACAATCCCCTTTCTTCATTTTTGAGACATATAGGGCTTCAGGCAAGTGTCATTCACCCATCCTGGTCACAACATACCATCCAGTTGCATGAGTCTGACTACTCCTGAGGGTCGGATATCCGCAATTATAAATGGTCCCAACCAATGCATGCGCAACTTGCCATGATGCTTCTGGTACTGAATATCGTAGAGTAGAACCTTGTCTCCTTTCATAAATAGCTTGGTCTTAATCTTCCTGTCATGCCAAGCTTTTTATCTTACTTTTTCAAATGACTGATGGAATTCTGCTAGAAATCTAGTCTTCTTGAGTCCTTGTAACTGCACAAGTCTCTACGCAATTAAATACTCCTCTGACATATGTGTGATCTGTGAAATATGAAAACTTGAAGTGATGAATTTTGCAGGCACTACAAACTATTTCCCATAAACTAGATGGAACAGTGTGCACATGTGGAGTTTCTTTGTGGTTGTCTTGTAAGCCCATAGTATTGTCGAGACTCTGTCATCCCAATCTTCTCAATTTTCCCAACAGATCTTTGTCAACCCTCTTTCCAAAATCTTGTTGAATGCTTCTATTGTTCCATTGGCCTATGGGTGGTAGGGGTTTCTTTTGTGATGTTTGATGAGGAACTCTGCTATAAGATTTTCTATAGTGATGCTAATGAAATGAGTTCCCTGATCACTGGTTAGGCTCCTAGGACATCCAAAATGAGTGATAATATTCTCAAAGATGAACCTGGAAGTAGTATTGGTCGAATACTCTCGAACAAAAACTACTTCAGCCCAATGCGTAAGGTATTCAGTTGCACTGATGATGTACCTAGCCTTTGAATGCTTGGTTGTGGGGTTGAAATGTCCAATGAAGTCAAATTCCCATTTCTCAAATTCTTGTAGAGATTGAACTGGTTGCAGTGGTAATTCATCTCATTGTGATGCCTTACCCACTCATTGACAAACATCACATGATCTAACGTATACCTTTGAATCCTTGAAGAGTGTTTCCCACCAAAGTCCAGCTTGTAGAAATTTCTGTGCAGTGGCCTTTCCTCCTACGTGACCTTCCGCAACTCCACTGTGGCATTCCCATAGTATATCATGTCTTTCATGATCCATGACACATCTTCTGAGAATACTATCTAGTCCCAATTTATACAACTGTCCAGAAATCAGCTGGTAATCTGTTGCCCTAGCAACCATGTGGTGTTTTTGGGTTGTGGAATATGTTTCTCGGTAAGCCTTGTACTTAAGAAGACTTCTATGTCCTCCAGGTACTCTGGTATGGCCTCAACTCGGAATAATTCTGCATCTGGGAGCTGATCATCTATTGCTCCGCCACTTTCCCCTGACTCTAATATGGATAGGTGATCAGGTCCTACATTGCATCTTCCCAGCTTAATGATAACTTCAAAGGAAAATTCCTGAAATAACAACAACCATCTACAAATTCTCCCTTCCAACACAGGTTTGTTAACTAGATATTTCAATGTCAAATGATCAGTAAAGAACTTGAAATGAGAACCTAACAAATAATGTCTAAATTTCTGCAAAGCATAAATCATGTCTAAGCCTTCCCTTTCTATCATTGTGTAGTTTTTCTCTTCTTGCGACAACTTCCGACTCGCAAAATAGATAGGATGATCCATAGCTCCATCTCCAGGTTGCGTTAAGATAGATCCCGAGGCAATTCCTGAAGCATCTACATGGACATGAAATTCATTCTCCCAGTTTGGAAATATTAGAATCAGTGGTGTTTTGAGCTTCTCCTTGAGTGTCTCAAATGCTTTATCACATTCTAGAGTCCATTGGAATGTTTCAGTCTTTTTCAGTAGGTTTTGTAGAGGTTTAGTGATGTTGGAATATCTTCGGATGAACCTGTGATAGTAACCTGTGTGTCCCAGCATGGAGCACAACTGTTTATCACTCGTAGGTGGTGGCCTATTCACAATGACCACAACTTTAGTTGGGTCTTTCAATACTCCTTCTCAGAATACTATGTGGCCCAACAAATTCCCATGTGGTACACAAAAGATACATTTTTTGAGATTCAATGAGATCTGCAATTCTCTGCATCTATCAAACATTTGTTGTAGCAGTGCTACATGTTCCTTGAGAAGGATATATATCGTCAAATAATCCATATATACTTCTATAAACTTGTGAATGAACTCTCTAAAATCTGTTATTACAATCCTGGAGAAAAGTGCAAGGGTGTTCTTTAAGCCAAATGGCATCACATTGTATGTGAAATATCCCCATTCTGTTATGATTATGGTCTTCTTTTTTTCCTCTTCGCCGATCTTGACTTGGTGGTACCCTAAAAATCCATCTGTGAATGAGTATGCTTCCTTCCCTGCAACTTGTTCTAGCACCTCATCAGTAAAGGGTGTTGGGAAAGGGTCATGCACACAAGCAGATTTAAGGATTCTATAGTCCACACAGACTCTAATATCCTATATGCCTTTCTTTCTTTGAATAACTATTGCGTTGACCCATTATGCTTCTTCTACTGCAAAAATGTGTCTTGCTTCCAACATATTATCTATCTCTTTCTTAACCTTCTCTTTTACTCTAGGGTTAAGACGGTATGGTCTATGTCTCACCGGCTTGGACCCTAGTTTCAACTCAATTTTCATTTCTCCCATAACTCCTTTGATTCCCTTTAATTATAAAAAGGTCTTTGTGAACAAATCCACATATTCCCGCAACAAAATTTGTATTTCTTGATTGTTTTGCTCATCCTAGTAGTCTCCCACCATAGCTATCTTGGGCTACTATGTGGTCCCTCTATTGATTTTGTGCAATTTTAATGGGTGATTGTAGGAGCTATCGGTCTAGCTGGGTATGGTGATCTAGATTTCTCTGTTCCCCTCTGTCTCTTTGATGGTTAGGTTTCTTAATTCCTCTAAGTCATCTAGGCTTTCTGAATCCATGCTAATCTGATAACATTCTATAGGTTTCTCAGTTGAGGCCAGGTGAAGGTTAGTCTGAAGTTCTTAGCTATTTTTGGCACATAATACTAAGTTTTATTTCTGATCACCATTATCTGTGAAAATAAATTCTTTGATATTTTGCATTATCTGTGAAAAGAAATTCTTTGTTATTGATGGTACCCTGAAAATCCATCTATGCATGAGTATATGAAAATCCATCTGTGAATGAGCTTCCAGTGTTTTCCATTCACTCGTCTGTCTTCTAGTTTCCTCATGTATAAACCAATATTTTGGGATTTGACCTAGAGAGTGGGGAAATACTTGAACCTAGAAGTGAGAAGGTATTCCCGCAACTTGCCACTATGTCATGCACTGTTCAATATGCACTCTAGGATCTGATTCTCCATTGAAAAGTTGCACAACTTGGAGATCCCTGCATTTGTGATTCTAGCTACTCCTTATTCTAGAACCTATACTTGATAGCTTGCTTCACACTGTCCAAAGTTCTGAGTAAGGCTTTATGATTATCTCGCCATCTGGTAGGGGAGTCTTGAAAAGCTACATCTAGTACTGAGATTCTTTGATCTTCTGCTACCTTTTCTTCCATGTTGAGCACAAAACTGTCTAGTTCTGATGTTTCATCATATACTGGGTGTTCTCTAACTTCGGTCCCAACCCATCTGGTTACTCTGAAAGTTGCGTATCTTCTTGAGAATCTTTCATACGAACCTTGTTTCCAACTGTCAAAATTCAATTCTGAATCTTCATTTGCTGACTATATGCTTCTCCAACTTATTGATCCATCATCAGGAGGATTTATATAATCATCTCTTGTTCCTATTGTTATGGTGTACAACTGGTCCAAGTCTTCTTGTTAAGAACCAAACATCAATATAGCATATAAAAACCTCAGGAAAAGTACTCAATGCCTTGAAAAAGAGATAATTTCAGATAATAAGCCTCTTCGAGGGGGCAACCTCCTTTTACCCCACTTAAATGTTCAAGTACAA
>ML781228.1:505313-528999 GCA_009831015.1 Picea engelmannii
TGGCCTAAAGCCGACATAATTAAAATAACATTACTAATCTAAATTACAACTAATGGCCTAAAGCCGACATAAATAAAATAGCATTACTAATCTAATATGCCCCAATTAAGGGGTAATGAGCCAATATTAGGGCTTAACACTTCTCCCTCCATATTGTTGTCTATTGGCTCCGTATACTTGGATCCTATATATGGATCCAAAATTTGAACTACCTTGATTCCATCAACCTCAAAGGTCATGGTGTCTTACTTTAAGTCGATTTATGCATAGTTGTCATAGGCCCAATCAATGCCAAGTAGTGTAGGGTAAGGGTCCTTATCTCCCATGATCTCAATGAATTCAAAGTTATCCACTATATTTACTCCTGCAACATCTATTTCCACATTTTCTAATCTTCCTATGAGGAAGATACAATATTAGCTTTCCATTCTTAACTAAATTGGGGAATATGTCAGCCTAGGTTTTCCTAAGGCTTCCCAAGTTTTCTTAGGAAGAATGTTTACATCATATCCTAGATCCAACATGACATCCTTAATCTCAAATTCATATAACTGGGCTACTAGCCTGAATTCTTTTCCAATTCATACTTTTCTTCTCTACACTCTCTGAGTAATCTTCTCAGGAATATTATCCCTTACTCTTGCTTCTAGGGGTTCCTTGTTCCCTAAAACTAGGTATAGCTCATTGTGCAACTTTTCTGTTAGTTGATCATTCCCCAGAATGTTAGAGAAAAATTGAAACCAAAGATCAAATACATTTTGAGGTTGCTCAGGTTGTCTCAGTATGACTACAGGGTTTCTAGGTGCAGAGGGTGAATCAGGGACTTGTGCCATATTAGGATAAATAATAGGTTGTGGGGGTTTCTGTCACATCTCAGGGATAGGAATATTCTAAAATACTTCTAAGGAATCTTTAAAGAACAACTTTTATTTTAGAGGGTCATACCTGTCTTCTTTATGTGTTGCATTTTGGATCTGAGGTAGAGTATCAGCATTAGCTCCTATCTTCACTCCTCCTTGAGTAACGATTTTAAGGTTGGGCAATTGTCCCTTAATAACTCTCTTGATTTCTGAACTGATGAGGTTAGTTCCTCGTTGTTGTACCCTATCTTCCCATTTTGAAATTAATTTTGGGAAGTCTTTAGTTTCGTGCCCATTGGTTCTATAACGAGAGCACCATTTTCGCCTTGGATGAGGACAGTCTATGGCCACGTGACCTTGCTCAACACAGTTATAACATCTTCTTGGCCCTCTTCCCCCAATTATTCCTCCTCTAAAGTCTCCTCCGACTCCACCTCCTCGACCTCTTCATGGTCCCTGAGGGTTTTCATTCACCCTGAATGTTGTTCAGTCTAACCTATCTGCAAGTGCATCCAACACTCTACATTGATTATTAGTATGTTTGGTATATGCGCAGAACTCACAATGTACTGTATATGGTATTGTCAAATATTTTTTCATAATGGGGCATTGTCTTGGCCCATGCCCATGGAATCAACAGATTTCACAATACTCAGCTGCTGGTGTTATTTGGCCTCCTGGAAAAGCATGATACGAGGTGGGGTTATGAAATGGTAAGTTTGTAGAAACTTGCACAACTACTCCTGTGGGTCCTGGTGGGTGTACCATCGGATTCTGAGGAGGTCCCAATCCCCTTATTCATGGACATTCATTCACCAGATGTCCTTCTGTATAACATCCGATGCACTAGACCTGTGGTCATCTTGGTCTGGGTATCATCAGATCTTCAATATTTTCTATAAGCATCGATATTTTCCTTTGTAGTTGTTCTAGATTCACATCTGTTTGGGGTTTGGTCACTCTTAGGCTCCCAGGGTATCCCGCCATGGATTCAATCTTCATCAATTTTTCCAAGGCTTCTGTGAAAGTGGCTATTCGTTGTTGTGTTAGTGGAATCTGAGCCAGAGGAATCAATCCCTAAATGTACCATTCCATTTGATGTTCCTCATGGATTGGATGTGCCAACCTCCCTATAGAATATTTAAACTTTTGGTTGTATTCCTAGGCTGACTCACCTTCCCATTGTTGGATCTCACGCAACTCAGACAGGGTATGTTGTTCTAATTGAGGTAGTTTGAATTCTGCTATGAACCTTTTCCATACTTGGCCAAGAGTGAACTCTTGACCTTGCATTCTTGGTACCCCTGGCTCAATGATATTCATGTACCACTTGAGAGAATGACCTCTCAAGGTAGTCTGGAACTCAACCAACTTATTCACATCTGGAGTCCCTCTGGATCCCCAGATTGCTTCACACAAAAAATAGTGTTTCTCAACATCTTCATCTCCCTTAACCCAAAATTCTGGGTATCGGGAAATCAAACCTCCCACATGGCCAACCATTTATAATATTGTTGTTCTTATCAAGATAAACCCTAATGGTATTGCTTTCGATCTACCAGGGGATTCCAATATCCTCCCTGAGCTCATACTTCTTGGTTGTGACTAACTAAATAATTGTACTGGAACAAAACTAGAATGAGAAGGTAGTATCTAAATTATCACTTGTATAGAATACACTTGGGGTATGGGTGATTCGGGGCTGGCACCACTAGCTTTAGGGCGGTTTTATTTGATCTGAGGAGTCTCATTTTCTTCCACTATAATGATCCCTTTGGCCGGATTCCCTATCTATCCTGTTATAGGGACTGGATCTTCTCTTTCTTCTTTAAGATTCATGTAAGTTTCTTCCTCTCTTACCTCTACACCTTCTCCTTCTTATCCAACCTCTTGGGGACTTCTTTCTCTCCATTCTTCTCTCTCACTTAATCTTCTCATCTTCCACAACTCTTCCATATTTCTCTCCTCCACTTCTCCTGATCCAACTTATTTCCTCAACTTCTCAGATTGTCTTGCTTCTTTCTTGATCTTGTCATGCCACCACTTCTCAACTAGGGTAGCTCTCTTCAAGGCTAATTTTGTCTCTTGAGTTCATTTCTTATTTTCCCCCCCCCATTTGTTAAAGAAACCTTCCCCTCTCTCAAGCAATGACTCTACCCCATCCTCGCCCTACCCAAAGCAAGGTTGTTTACACTGCCATCTCAGTCAGGGACATAATCAACATCCCCTCTTCCATCAAGAAAACCTTAATCCACTGGGGGATTTCTCTCAACAGTATTCCCCTTGCATGTTTCTCTAAAATTGCGTCTACGTGCGAAAAATATTGGTGGTTCTCAGCTGCAAACGTGATAATATATCCTTCTAATGTGGTATTGACCCATAAATCAGTCGCCCACGTGACTCGACAATCTAGTCGATGAATTGTTGCTAGATTTTTGGTGTCCCAAGCACAAATCCTCTTGACTCGTTCTTGGAAATCTAGAGCTTCTTGGAGCCTCTTTATCTAGTTTAAAAGTTATTCTCGAAACTTAACCCAGAAAATCTCATACTGGTTTCTCGATCTTTCTGAGTAAAAGACTGCTTCACGAGTATCTTCCACTAATTTTCCCTTTAGTTCCACTTCTTTAAATATGAAGGTATCATAGTTTCTTTTCCACCATTGGTCAATACTAGATCTATGGATTTGTGGAATCATCCTCCCTACAAGTTCCATTTTAATGCAGGTCCTAGCAACAAAACCATTTTTTTGGCGCAAGTTTGATCAGACCAGGGTCCTTCTCAGGTTACCAACAAAAGGTATCGAGTAGTTTAGAGTGTTGGCATTTTCATCTCCTCCAAAGGGAAGAAGTCTCACCTGAAGCATTTCTAAGACAAATAGATAGGGAAGGGTAAGTAAAATACTTAGGAGGATCCATAGAACCTTTAGGACTCATCATGACCTTGCGCAGGAGACATGAACAGATCTTAATCTTATGTGTGCAAGAATCAAACCTACTTACATTGTGAACAAGCATTTAAACACAAAACCATAAAGTAGAACTTATGAACCATAAATAAGTACTGTAATTCATAAGTAAACATATAGAGAAACATCATATTTTCAAAATTCAAGTCCTTCTTCATATTATTTTCAGAATCTTTCCTTAGTTACAGACTCAGAAATACACAATAGTGCTTTGTAAAAACTCTTGGCTCTGGACTCATGTCGGAGAGCTCCAATTCTTAGACAGATAGGTCGATTACATTATATACTCAGGACTTGAATTGACTTCAGCTTACAACAACCTCACCAAGAGGGAAATATCTGACTAAACTTAATCACAGCCCAGCCGAACCAATAGCTAGCCAACCTACTAACAACAACCAATAATAATCCAACCCTTTTATGATCATGTTCATCCTTATATATAAGCTAGGTTGTGTCTTCCATATCATCTTTCATGCCTTCTTGTTCTATTGCAACCATTGTTTCTTAGCTAGCATTGTGTTGTATTTCACAACTGATTTATGTTTCTCTTCCTTGCTCTACTATCCAACTTTTTCTGAAGCTTGTGCAACTGCTACTCAGTCAAAACTTGCGCGATTCCTTATCCCAAAAATGAAGGGCCCAACAACCAGGTCTATAAAGTGTGGAAAGCATGCGTTAGCTCGACACTTAGTGATTTTTTATCACACAACAAGATACAAGTGTGTGCCCTAGGTATAATTGTGCGAATAAGAGATAAAGTGTTCAAAACGAATATAACATAACACCGCCAAAGTTTGGCACTCCAGGGAAGTACGTACGGGTTACTCGACAGGGCCAATGGAGGAAGGAAAGGATGTTGGAGTTCGATAATGTTGTCAAGCTCGAAAATGTCACCACTTTCAAGACAGAGTCACTCAGCCTAACAAGCGTTGAGGGGGAAACATTGACAATGGCACAAGGGGAAGCAGTACAAAGTTCTAGGACCTAAAATGGTATTACAAAACCTAATATTGAAACACTGGCTAAACCCAATGAAATGAAGGGTCAGCAATAGGGCCATGACAAAGAGGAGGTGTTGGTAAATGACATCACCAACCAGCTAGACTCTGAGGGGGAAGAAGATGACACAAAAATAGTAGAAGTAATCTCATCTATTGTCGAGAAGAAAAGAAAGGTGCAGGATGTTACAAGAATTATACTTCCCTACCTCCCAAACGCAGTGGTCATTGTGGAGGACATGCTTGGAAAAGTTCCTAAACTAAGGTACTTGGACCATGATGTGTGTGATGCAACAAAATTTCCACACATGACCGGGGAAACCTACTTAGCGAACACAGGGGAAATTGGACCCCTAGGAAAACCAATCATACACCCCGTGCAGTGGATAACAGGGATATACAACTCTGAGATAATGGACCTCCTAGACATACTGCACTTCAGGTGTGATAAAAATGTTGGTCTTTGCATCAAACAATTAATAGCCTAGGTACATGGCAACATTCTTTGGATGGGTAGCGCAGTACAACTCGATGCAGAATTGATATCCAAAATTATGGGATTACCCATAGTGGGCGCACAACCAAAGGAATAATTGGACAATAAAGCATGCAAGAAGGAGATCATCGAGATAGTCAAGGCACAATTTGGTACCAACTGAGGAAACAGGGGCATTGTGCTTAGATATATCATTGATAATGCGACAAGGTTCATCAACAAGCTCATGGATTGCAAGCTACTAAGGAAGTGTAGAAAAGAAGAGTCTCTAGCAGGAGTATCACAGTCATCACGTTGTGTGTGAAGGGAGTAATGTTCAGTTGGGTGCCATATCACCTGAACTAGTTCTTGATTGATTGCAAAGATGCACAGGATAATGGAACCAAGTTCCATTATTCTTGGCTCATTATCCTCATATCTTTGGCAAGATGGAAAGAGCCAAAATTTTCATCCTTTCTGGATAGGAAAGGGAAGTGCTACATGAAAAGATATGAATCCCTCTAGCAGGACAAGGACAATAAAAATCAGTAGGAAAATAACACAATGTTTGTGATGTTGCTAGAAGAGATACAATAATGCATAGCCAATGTGTGGTGAATTCCTATGTAAGTGGTCCAAGAAACTTAAGGGATAGCCAGGCTTAAGGAATCTAGGCACCACATGTGGATCAAAGCCACAAGATATCCAAAGAAGGATTGGTTGGAGATGCAATACTCCATCACAAGGGAAGAGATTGATTGGATAATCAAAGACTAGACAACGTAGTGGAAGATGCCAGTAGAAAAACTAGCAACAAGGCTAGCCACAATGCAATCAACCAAACCTAAGGGGAAAGCCAAAGAAGTTCATTCAACAAAGACAAACTACCCAGCTGATAACACTAGGAAGGATACAACGCACACTCAAGCATCAGGAAGTAGCACAGTGCCAAAGATACCAAGGAGGACAACAATGGTGCCTAGGACATACATTCAATAGGATACCAAAGAGGGGGACACATCTCAGGCTAGAGAGGAAAGGGAACAAGAAACGACGAGTGGGGTGCATCCCTCACATACAAAAATGAAGACAATGTAGTTAGAGGAGATGCAAAAAAATTAGAAGTACACCAAGGAGGAACCATTCATCACCTTGACAAAGGATGATGCTAATTTCATGGAGAACAAGGTCCGGGACAGGGGGAAGAGGTGGTCCACATTTCAGAAGCATAGAGAGAAGAGATCATGGCCAAACTCATAGAAGTCCATGAAAATATACAAAAATTACAAATTCATACAGTATCACAGGCCACAACATAGAAACATGGAAATACACAGTGACCCCCTACGCAGAAAGAAGGAGATGAGACAGTTTCTATAGTAGTGAAGGATAGGGATACATTGATGGTCACACGGAAAATGGTCAGGATTTATCAAGTTACTACACAAAAACCCATGGGGAATGTTATCACTCCAGGAAACTCTCCTAGGATGTAAGTCAGAGATGCCTGGTAACTTAATCTTTTGGTAACTGTTTTCTCAATAATAAGTGTGGGTTTGGATCAATTCGGATGACCGAATCATTTCTCACTCAAAACATGCATAAACACATTTAGATGGACAAGGCTTTCAACCACAAATGTTCAGAGATTTTACAAATAAAGAGATGTATAGAGAAATAATTATTATATCAACAGAATCACATATAAAGCATATATGAATGGCCAATTACAATAATCACAAGAATAATTGCAAAGTTTAACTTATGAATGCAATGATAAGATGACAGTTATCAGACATAAAAAAGCATAACGGCATGAATATAATATCCAGGTGCAAGTACAAAATAGATAAGAAGATGAAATTTGAACAAGTTATGGAAAAAGAAGCTTGTATTATTTAATATGAAAATGAGAAGTTTGAGTACATAATATGAAAAAAGTCTCCAAAGTCGAACCCCTTAGTTCATCTTGTATCTTTAGCTTTATAGATTTACAATACAGTTTTGAGATCCTAAAAGCATGGATCAGATATGCTAAATATAGAAAGACAAAATTCAGTTCGCAAAAGATAGGGAATGATCCCCAAAAATGAGGTCAATCCCAAATTTAATGGTCTTCATATCTTGTAGAGTCATTGTGTAGTGAAAAATAGCCTTCCAAGGCTAAGTGAGGACTCTTTCAAGAGATACAATTTGAATTTGTTGAGATGTGCAAAAAATCCAATCTGTTTCCACCAAAATAGGTGCCAAAATCAACTTGGCTACCCTTTCTAATCCTTATGTACCAAAAATGGATCTTGAAACTGAATATATAATTCATCATCCATCCATCATGAGTGTTTTCAAATGATTTGTATCAGAAAAACCTCGATCTGTGCAAAAATTTGATCATTCTGGCAGTGACAGGCTTTCGGTGGTTAACATAGAAGACTTCTGGGTGATTTAACTACCGAAATCTCTACTTTCGGTGGTTAATGAATAGTCGTCCTGTTCACGTAAACCACCAAAAATTTAGATTTCACCAAAAATTCAAAATTGCAAAATTGAAATACTTTGCCGATTTGTTGAAGGTTCAGGGTATTTTTGGTGATGCTTCTCCACTTTGTGCATGGCTAGAATCCTCCATTAGTTTAAGTCTCTGAGCCCATGTCAGCTTGCAGTGCATCTAGCTCACCCATTAATTCATCCTCGTCAATGTCATCGGGCATACTATACCTTCTCTCAAGTGAGTCTTGGATTTCAGAACTTATGTTCATTGAATTCATCATCACATTCTGCATATTTTTAATTATAGCAGGCATGCATGACTGTTATGGATGAGTTTGGTTGCAATGTTTTCTTTTCTTCAAGGAACAAATCCTCTAGGCCTTTTCAAAGATACATTAGCTGGTGAGTCGGATACTGTTGTTTTAATTGTGAAATGCCTTGATGTCATTTTGGTGTCTGTTGCTCAAACTGATGTGACCTCTGTTGTTGTTGTTTATGAAGCTGTAAATGGTGTTCCTAAATCAGAACAGTAGGTGGAAGATGCTGACAATGTTCATGATTATGTACAGAAGTTGATGGATGACTACTCTTATGCAAATTCATATCTGGCTGAGTGTTTGCATGTGGCAATGGCTGATTCCAAGTAATAGCTTGCAAGGCCTTGCATATCAATCTCAATGTCAAATTGATCAATGTTACAAACAATGGCATTGTTCTTCATTTTTCTCATATGATCAACTTAAAGATATCCTTATAACCAATGGTTGTCACAAAGATATCAGCAGAGATAGCTACATCTTCTAGGGTGAGAATAGGAAGACCTTCCATAAGAGCTTGGAGGGCACAGATAAGATCAATCTCTGTAATAATGACCTTAGTTCCAACAACCTTCATGTCTGTGGCACAACCCTTGCCAACATTTCCATACCCATACACAACAACAACCTTTCCAGCAATCATGACCTCTGTATTCTTTGGAATTTCATCATGGCCTGATGCCTTCCATATACTCTATGCAGTAAAACCCTTGGCAATTAGTTGACACCTCCTTAGCACCTGTAATGCACATCTTTGTACAACAGGTTGACAACGATCTTTTTTCATATAACAAACTCTTCTTTGAAAAATCTTCATGACTTCCTCACCATGACTCGAGATTTGGCCTATGGTAGATATTAACCCATGGCTTGTATTGATGACAGGTGTTGACTTGTAGGATGAAGGACTGATGTTGGTGCTCAATACTCGAATTCATAGTTACGTGGCTGGCTAGTGATCTTATGAGCAGTTAATAACCTCTATCTTACAAATCAAGCAGCAACTCGACACCTGTGCATAATTTTTATCTCTGATTCTTCCTCCTTAATGCCTGAAAATACCCTTTGTGATCTCTTCTTGCGGGTTTTTTGACATCTTTTCTCTTCTGTCATGACTTTTGCATCATCATAATTGCTCTCGACCTTCACAATTGTTGACTTTCATAATGTATTCACCATCGTTTCATGCACAACATGCTTGTTAAAATACTTTCGAGCCTTTGCAGCAGTAGACGGCTGCAAGTCTTCATTGTTTGTGACAAATGTTTAACACACAGACATAAAACCCCTATCTCAATACTTGCCTCTTGTTTATCAGGCTGAATGCTTGGAACACCTACAAATTCTAAATTCTTGACACTCTTCGTCTGCAGAATTAGGTACCTGGAATTGACACCTCACCAATTTGTAGGTTGAAACCCAAGCTACCTTCATCCTTAGACCACCTACGCAATACACATGGTGATTGTTCTGCATTCTGCATTTTATTTTGAGAATGATTTTTTGAAACACATTTTGAGTATGTAAAGACATAATCGATGGTCATGGAGATGTACTAAGAGACACAGAACAGTGAGATGAAGGGTAGAGACATATGGAGGATAAACAGGAAAGACCAAAACACCATATAACTCTGAATCTGAAGAATGCCATGCATAATTTTTATGGTCCCTCGGTGCTAAAGAGAAACCTTAGTAATCATGGTGTGAGCTGTAAGTTATTTTAGACCATTGTCTCGATACCTATGTTTTGATCTGCTGATAAGAAGCTTGGAGAACCTCAAATATGGATCTTAGCATTTGTATGTGGCTTTAATGTGCTGCGTGGCATGTAGATTCGGCTTGTGAACTTTGATTTTGTAACTGGACCTGTAGATATGGAAAGCTATAAAATTATGTGCCCCTGGCTCAAATAACACAGACAGATCGAAATCACATGAAACTATTATGGGCAGCTTCATGTCGACACCTGTCAGTGGATCTTCTTCGTGACTTAGACCTATGACTTGGCTCATCGCCTTGTGCTCATGGTTCCTCCCAAACTTTAATAAAAACCATAAAGCCCGAGGCCTGGTTTGGATTTAAAAACTCCCAAAATAGAATTTGGTATAAAGGCTTAAGGTTAGAATATTTAAAAGCACACATTTCTTTTTTGATGAGACTTTTCAATTATAAAAGCAAAGGCTAGGGTTAAAATGAATAACATTTTATTTTTATTTTTGTATTGCAGGTAAAGAGAAAGAGACCAAAGGATTTCTGGGTGAGAGAGATCAATGGGAGCTGCATGAAGAATTTGGAGATAAGGGAGAGCTTAGCAAATGACCAAAAAGAATGATAAATTAAGCCCAAAGGATGAAATTCCTCAAAATTTACAAAAATATTTGAGGAGATAACATCTAGCTCCTTCTGGGGATGAAAGCCTCCTTGTGAGGTTTCAAGAACAAGCAGACCTGTGCCTGTCCATTTAACCTGAAAATCCTACAACCTTCTCAACAATCACCCACAATTTGTATTGTGTCTAGTCCATTGGGCTATGGAGTCATTTGGCCTTTAGAACTAATCCCCTGCAAACTTGTAGCCTGAAAACTTGTAGCCTACCTGCAGACTGCCTGTTTATTTAACAACCAATAACTGAAAGAATCTACTTGCTCAGATGAAGAGCTTATTCTCCTATATACTCCTACTCTAACCATTTTACTGCTTTTTAATCAAGTAAAATCATGCTTCCAATGAAGCCATGTTAGAAACTTATTTGTTGACATAATTCTTGATCTTGATCCCAAAAATAAAAGAATGCATAGCCAACATAGATGTGTTCTAAACAAATGATAGAAGTAGTCTTCATATGAAAAGAATATCTTAATCTTTATAATGCTCAATGATTCCAGAAAATTGGCAATAGGATCAATAAAATAGCAAAGGAATACCTCTTCAAGATTTTGTTCGGACTATAAACTGAAATGATGTTGTTGGCTGCCTTCCCTAATCTCAATGATGAATGTAGACTGTTGGACCTCTGCTGGAGAAGCATGCATGATCAACTGTTGATCTAAACTTTTATTTTCATCATCTTCCTCTTCATTTCTGCTACAATTCCCCTTTGTCTGCAAAACTGAAAGTTGATGGCTACCCTTAGTATTTGCTGTAGACCTGAAGTTGTCACCTGTTGATATGCCAATATGTTGATTATCCTTTGGGTTTTCAAAAGGGACAATCCGATCTTCATAACACCCTAAGTCAACAGATGCATTTGGTACAATGTCAAAAGCATCGCCATGGTTGTCATAATGTGGATCAACAATCCCTCGATCACAATAAGAGATATCTTCAGCTGATGTATCTCCTTTTTCTTTGACATTAGAATATTCAAAAGGGACATGTTGATCTTCATGATTATTTAAAACAATAGATACATCTAAAATAATGTTAGATGTTTCTATATCACTACTATCATAATCAATATTATTGAATGTATTTTGATGTTCATGAAAAATACTATCTTCTGCAATAAATGCTTTATCACAAAACTGATTTTCATGACTATCAGAATCTTTACGAAGCGAAGAAAACTCATTACAACATTCTTCAAAAAGATGTTCAGCTGGAAAATAGTCTTTACAAAAAGAATTGAAAGAGCATGAAAATCTTCTAAAGAGATAATACTGGCAATAGGAAGAGACCGGCACCAATCACGAGCAATTCCCTCTAATGAAAAACTGAAAAGCCATATCTGAACATCCTCATGCATGACTTGCAACCGATGCATGCAATCATGAAAATCCAGCAAATGCTCAGCTGGTATTTCCCATTCTTCTCCTCGAAATCTGGGAATGCTTCTTTCCCATTCATCTCTACTAGGTACTAGATTAGGGAAACCAACAATCTTTGAAAAACCACAGAAGGCATACCTCTTAGTTCATACCAGTGGGGTCACCAACATATTTCAGAACAATGGAGTCACCACTAAATCCATCCTTCCTGGAGTCGCCACTGAATCCGTCTGTCATGGAGTTGTGAGATAGAAGATTACAACCGAAAATATGTCCGGACTTTGTCTATCATCAAAGTTGGATCTTTTCATCTCCCAAGGAAGATGAGCTTCGATCTCCTCTCAGTGGCAACAATGCCAATTTTTTATCACTCCAGGAAACTCTCCTAGGCTGTAAGTCAGAGATGCCTGGTAACTTAATCTTTTGGTAACTTTTTTCTCAATAATAAGTGTGGGTTTGGATCAAGTCAGATGACCGAATCATTTCTCACTCAAAACATGCATAAACACATTTAGATGGACAAGGCTTTAAACCACAAATGTTCAGAGAGTTTACAAATAAAGAGATGTATGGAGAAATAATT
Organism: Picea engelmannii; assembly: GCA_009831015.1. Classification (NCBI taxonomy): domain Eukaryota; kingdom Viridiplantae; phylum Streptophyta; class Pinopsida; order Pinales; family Pinaceae; genus Picea; species Picea engelmannii. The sequence goes on from ML781228.1 coordinate 517,771, forward strand.
ATTATATCACCATAATCACATATAAAGCATATATGAATGGCCAATTACAATAATCATAGGAATACTTGCAAAGTTTAACTTATGAATGCAATGATAAGATGACAGTTATCAGACATAAATAAGCATAACAACATGAATATAATATCCAGGTGCAAGTAAAAAATAGATAAGAAGATGAAATCTGAACAAGTTATGGCAAAAGAAGCTTGTATTACTTAATATGAAAATGAGAAGTTTGAGTACATAATATGAAAAAAGTCTCCAAAGTCGAACCCCTTAGTTCATCTTGTATCTTTAGCTTTATAGATTTACAATACAGTTTTGAGATCCTAAAAGCATGGATCAGATATGCTCAAGATAGAAAGTCAAAATTCAGTTTGCAAAAGATAGGGAATGATCCCCAAAAATGAGGTCAATCCCAGATTTCATGGTCTTCATATCTTGTAGAGTCATTGTGTAGTGCAGAATAGCCTTCCAAGGTTGAGTGATGACTCTTTCAAGAGATACAATTCGAATTTGTTGAGATGTGCAAAAAATCCAATCCGTTTCCACCAAAATAGGTGCCAAAATCAACTTGGCTACCCTTTCTAATCCTTACGTACCAAAAATGGATCTTGAAACTGAATATATAATTCATCATCCATCCATCATGAGTGTTTTCAAATGATTTGGATCAGAAAAACCTCAATCTGTGCAAAAATTTGATCATTCTGGCAGTGACAGGCTTTCGGTGGTTAACATAGAAGACTTCTGGGTTATTTAACTACCAAAATATCTACTTTCCATGGTTAATGAATAGTTGTCCTGCTCGCCTAAACCACCGAAAATTTAGATTTCACCAAAATTTCAAAATTGCAAAATTGAAATACCTTGCTGATTTGTTGAAGGTTCAAGGTCTTTTTGGTGATGCTTCTCCTCTTTGTGCAGGGTTGGAATCCTACATCAGTTTAAGTCTCTGAGCCCATGTCAGCTTACAGTGCATCTAGCTCACCCATTAATTCATCATCGTCAATATCATCGGGCATACTATAGCTTTTCTCAAGTGAGTCTTGGATTTTAGAACTTATGTTCATTAAATTCATCATCACATTCTGCATATTTTTTAATTATAGTAGGAAGGCCTGACTGTTATGGATGGGTTTGGTTGCAATGCTTTCTCTTCTTCAAGGAAAAAATCCTCTAGGCCTTTTCAAAGATACATTAGCTGGTGAGTTGGATACTGTTGTTGTAATTGTGAAATGCCTTGATGTCGTTTTGGTGTCTATTGTTCAAACTGATGTGACCTATGTTGTTGTTGTTTATGAAGCTGTAAATTGTGTTCTTGAATCACAACAATAAGTGGAAGATGATGAAAATGTTCATGATTATGTACAAGAGTTGATGGTTGACTACTCTTCTGCAAATTCATATCTGGCTGAGTGTCTGCATGTGGCAGAGGCTGATTCCAAGTAATAGCTTGCAAGGCCTTGCATATCAATCTCATTTTCAAAGTGACCAATGTTACAAACAATGGCATTGTTCTTCATTTTCCTCATATGATCAACTTAAAGATGTCCTTATAACCAATGGTTGTCACAAAGATATCAGCAGAGCTAACTACATCTTCTATGGTGAGAATGGGAAGACCTTCCATAAGAGCTTGGAGGGCACAGATAAGATCAATCTCTGTAATAATGACCTTAGCTCCAGCAACCTTCATGGTTGCGGCACAACCCTTGCCAACATTTCCAAAACCGTACACAACAACAACCTTTCCATCAATCATGACCTCTGTATTCTTTGGAATTTCATCGTGGCCTGATGCTTTCCATATACTCTATGCAATAAAACCCTTGGCAATTAGCTGACACCTCCTTAGCACCTGTAACGCACATCTTTGTACAATAGGTCGACAATGATTTGTTTTCATATAACAAACTCTTCTTTGTAAAATATTCGTGACTTCCTCACCATGACTCGATCTTTGGCCTATGGCAGATACTAACCCGTGGCTTGTATTGATGACAGGTGTTGACTTGTAGGATGCAGGACTAATGTTGGTGCTCAATACTTGGATTCATAGTTATGTGGTTGGCTAGTGATCTTATGAGAAGTTAATAACCTCTATCTTACAAATCGAGCAGCAACTCAACACCTGTGCATAATTTTTATCTTTGATTCTTCCTCCTTAACGCCTGAAAATACCCTTTGTGATATCTTCTTGCGAGTTTTTTGACATCTTTGCTCTTCTGTCATGAATTTTGCATCATCATAACTACTCTCAAACTTCACAATTGCTAACTTTCATAATGTCTTCACCATTGTTTCATGCACAACAGGCTCGTCAAAATACTTTCGAGCCTTTGCAGCAGTAGACGGCTGCAAGTCTTCATTGTTTGTGACAAATGTTTAACACACAGACATAAAACCCCTATCTCAATACTTGCCTCTTGTTGATCAGGCTGAACACTTGGAACACCTGCAAATTCTAAATACTTGACACTCTTCGTCTGCAAAATCAGGTACCTAGAATTGACACCTCACCAATTTGCAGGTTGAAACCTGAACTACCTTCATCCTTAGACCACCTGCGCAATACACATGGCAATTATTCTGCATTTTGCATTTTATTTTGAGAATGATTTTGTGAAACACATTTTGAGTATGTAAGGACATAATCGACGGTCATGGAGATGTACTAAGAGACACAGAACGGTGAGATGAAGGGTAGAGACATAGGGAGGATAAACAGGAAAGACCAAAACACCATATAACTCTGAATCTGAAGAATGCCATGCATAATTTTTATGGTCCCTCGATGCTAAAGAGAAAGCTTAGTAATTGCGAGCTGTAAGTTCTTTTAGACCATTGTCTCAATACCTGTGTTTTCATCTACTGATAAGAAGCTTGGAGAACCTCAAATATGGATCTTAATGTTTGTATGTGGCTTTCATGTGTTGCATGGCATGTAGATTCAGCTTGTGAACTTTGAATTTGTAACTGGACCTGTAGATATGGACAGCTTCAAAATTATGTGCCCCTGGCTCAAATAACACAGACAGATCGAAATCACATGAAACTATTATGGGCAGCTTCATGAAGACACCTGTCAGTGGATATTCTTCATGACTTAGACCTGTGACTTGGCTCATGGCCTTGGGCCCGTGGGTCCTCCCAAACTTTAATAAAAACAATAAAGCCCGAGGCCTGGTTTGGCTTTAAAAACTCCCAAAATAGAATTTGGTATAAAGGCTTAGGGTTAGAATATTTAAAAGAACACATTTCTTTTTTGATGAGACTTTTCAATTATAAAAGAAAAGGCTAGGGTTAAAATGAATAACATTTTATTTTTATTTTTGTATTGCAGGTAAAGAGAAAGAGACCAAAGGATTTCTAGGCAAGAGAGATCAATGGGAGCTACATGAAGAATTTGGAGATAAGGGAGAGCTTGGCAAATGACCAAAAAAAATGATAAATTAAGCCTGAAGGATGAAATTCCTCAAAATTTACAAAAATATTTGAGGAGATAACAGGGAACAATGACCATTTTTAGGTAGTCATGGCGCAGATACCCACAAAGGCACTATATAGACTCTAGGCTAGTATAATGCAAGAAGTACAATCTAGAGCCCACGTGGATGCCACTAACTTAGAGATTTGTAGGGGAGTTGCATAAATGTTACAGATCACCTGCAACCATTTGACCTCAAAGGAGGAGGAAAAAGAACTAACTGACAAGATAGAGAAGGGAATAACAATGGTATACGACCGCATTCCAAATAGCATGCAAGCACCAGATAGGAGTGCAAAGGAAAGGTTAAATATCTTTTCATAGACCATTGAGGGATATAGGTAGGAGATCGAGAAGTTTAAATATAAACTTAATCCTATGACTCCTCCTAAGGTTTGAGAGAAAAGAGAACAACAAACCTCACTCCATATAGAGGAGATGGAAAGGGAAGCAAAGGAGGTCGCAGAACTGTTTGATAGAACTGTGTAGATTTGGACCATTTTGGAAGAGGATAAAAAGGTACAACAGTTGGACCAACAAGAAGAGAAAAACAACATTTCCATACAAGAGTTGAAGCATCAATAGAAAACCATGATAATTATTGAGCGCTTGAAGGGAACCCAAGAGATGAAGACAATGCAGACAAAGTTAAAAACAATGCAAATCAATAAGCAAGAAAGACAAGCCCAGTTGGAGCCCCTCCAGGAACAAGAAGCACATATAATTGTGCAGATGGAGGAAGATAATACAAGGATGGTGCAATCACATTCATAAAGTGCAGAATTCCTACAAAACATATAACAACACAGATAGTCAAGGCACTAATAGATAGCGTTGTGCAGGTGAAGGAAAAAGGAAAGCAACTAGCAGAGAAGTTCCACATCTTGAAAAAGGATGTACAGGGAGTGTGCACCACCTAAGTAGCTCGGGAAGAGCCACATGTCAGTATTGGGGGCCTATTTTGCGTAGGCTTATTTTGGGAAGAAATTCTATTTTGGGCGTAGGCCTATTTTTGGGAGAAAGATATGTTTTGGGAACAAGCCCAATTTTGGAGAGAAAGATCTACTTTTGGAGCGCATGCAATAGGTGGTAAGAAAGCAGTTTTGGCATAGTGGAAGACCCAGGGTTCAATGCTACAACAACGCACCAACAAAACCCTAACTATCAACCCTTTTGGAAACACCTACAAAGCAGATGAAGTCTCACCCGAGGTAGAGGCAGGGGTGGTTGCAGGACTCAAGTGTCTCCAACCTTAGCTGGGACACATATCTGTGATTATAACACTTAATAGAGCACCTAGCACCATTAGTTCATCATTATCTAACCAATATCTACTATGTAGATAAAAAAAAGAATAACAACATTCACCCTGATCTAAGGTATATAAGCACTTAGCAAAGGAATTAGATCAGATCTAGCAGATTCAAGCACTAAGCAAGTTCACAGATATTAGATCTAGCAGCCAGATTCGTCATAAGCACAAAGCATAAATAGATCTATCTATCTATATCAAATCACTTTAGCACATAACACATAAACACATTAGAACATTGCACAGAGAAGAATAACATAATATTTACGTGGTTCACCCCCACCTTGGGGCTACGTCCACCAACTCTTCTTCTTTATTAGCTTCTTCAATCGGTTACATGCATAGTGACTCAAAACCTTACTCCACATAAGATAGAAGATCTGCATAGCTTGATAGAACCTTCTTCCTTGCGTTACAAAACAAACCCCTCCACAGTCTCTTACAATGACTTGCACTTAGCTCTGCAAGTCTCACACAGTATGCATGAAGCCTTACACTTCTTAATCACATAGATCCCACTCTTAGCACTTAGCCAACTTGCACAACACTTGCACACTATTCAACTATTACACTATTCAACTACTTCTTATATTGCCTAGCCTTCTATTTATACATACAAAATAGGCCTAAACATGGGTAAACCCATGGGCCAACATCCAATTCCCATTACATATTCCCAAATCCCAAAAAGGACCTAAAAAGGGGCTGAAATCTTGTGATCTCTACTTTGTCTTGCGCTCCATCTTTGACAGACTGTCAAAGTCCCAAAATAGGTCAACTTGACCAAGGATCTCCCAAAACTTGGTCAAGGGCCAATAGGCCCGCAACACTCACCTGTGACTCATCCCGAGTCACTCTGGTCTGACTAGTCCTACTTTGAACGTCTTGATCTTGGCTCGAGCTGCTTTGACCTATTGTTGTGCTACGACCTCCTTTTCAACAAACTCGTGGATGATTGCATCATTAATAGGTCCCTCTAGACATTGTTCTATTGTAGTGACAACCTGCTCTAGCTCTGCTCCTTAGCCTTCTACCTTTGTAAACAACTGATAGGCCTTATCTTGCACAGATTGAAGTTTATGAGTTATCTCCATAACTCTTCTCTGGATAGTATGGATTTGTTGTTGTGCAGTGCGTTTCTCTTGGGAGCACTTCATTCTTTCCATAGCTGACAGAGACTTCATCTGTGCCTATATCTTTTTGGCTTGATACTTTGCCTCTTGGAGTTGCGACTCCAGTGCTCTTAATTCTAGACTCTCAATGAGTCATTCATATGTTAGGGCACTTTGATTAATGAGATACTTACATTCCAGGGTAAGTGCCTTGATCCTTTCAACTACACTCCTGGTGGTTTATTCCCTTTGGTCTCTTACATCTTGAGGGGTCTCGGGGACTGTGCGTAGCTCCAAATCTGCTATGCATTGTTGTAGTTGTTGGATCACTTCTTCAAGTTGCGCTACTTGTTGTGGAACTCAATCTTTGGCCTTTAATTCTACAACTATAACAGAGCAAATTTCTCTATTGACCATTTCCTTTACTTCAAGTTGTTCTGTGAGAAACTATTCCTTTTCTTGCTGCAGTTGGGATTTTTCTTCATCAAACTTTGCTTGGAGAGAAAGATTTTCCCATTCTACATCACTGCATTAATATGAAAGGACTCCATGTACTTGTGTCAAAGCCTGGGTGGCTTGTGTTGTTTCTTCTTACACTCGTCGAAGATGAGATTCAACTGTATCAGCGAGGCGGTCGAGTTGAGCTAGCTCATCTCCCAATTCTAGTTCCCCTGGCGTAGTGGAGACTATGCGGATGGATTGTAGGGCCTGATGTAACCCTCAGAGTTCAGTCTCGATTCAATCATACATCTCCTCTTTCTTTGATTCTTTTTTTTTTCTATTTCCATCGAAGCATCTTGCACGGATGCTATGAGGAAGTCGAAGTCATCGGAGGTGAGGACTGTCAGCATTTTGGTCATGGTGGCCTTTGATTTCTTCTGGGAGGAAGGTTTCAAAGGTGAACCTTTCCTCTTCTTTAGGGGATCAGCCTCATCTCCCTATTGTTGCTTGACCACTTTATCATTAAAATATTCACCATCACCTCCTTTCTCTGGTGATATGGAAGCAGTATTCATGGATGCACTTTCTAAATCCTGAAACTCTTCAGTTTTCTTTGTCCTACTAGGTCCAGGTGTATCCTACGCAATTTTTGGGCTATCAATGTCGAATATCTATGTAGGGTCTGCTGGAATGAGGAGGTCCACTGGCCAGTCCTTGGTGATCTCCTCCAAGTCCTCCTCCATTAACTTATAGTAGTATTGGATTTTTTTCTTGTGTTCGTCAGCATGTGTTGTGATGTAAATAAAATGTCGATCTGTGTTGAACTTCATCAAGGGCCTGAATGGGTGTAGAGTGTTCGGAGTGATGCGAGGCTCGAATTGGATGGTTGTCTTCAGCTAGTTGTAATAGGTATGAAAAACAACATTGGACTACCATTGTTTATTCATATCGCTTGAGTAGCACAGTGTACTAAACTTCGCGGCCAATAGTTTGAAAGGCTCAATGTCAGGGAAGGTCGCACCTTTTGACATCTCCTAGGTGATAAAATAAATCAGGATCAATAGCTAGCTCAAATGAAATTTGTACCCTTGATCATGGGCTTCTCTGCAGTTGAGTTCTAATTGGTTCACCAGGTACTTCACCCAGTTCATCTGGAGTCCTTCTGCATACTTCCCTATGAGGTCGACTACAAAACCAGTGACTTGGATGGGTTGGTTTTTTCGTACTAACTTCCCTGCGATCAATTGATAGGCGAGGCACATTGAGACACTCTGGATAGAAGATACCTTGTAGCATCACATTCCCTTATCGACATCGTCATAAGTGTCTTTGATTCACTATGCTAGAGCACAATCCATGGCTTTTTTGGGGTAAAAATATTGTGGAACAGGTCCTTGCATGCTTAACCCCATAATCTGATTGATCAGCATTAGATCAACTGCTATACAATGGTTTAGCCACAAATAACCTCCATGGTAACAAGACAACAGTAGTTTGACACATGCATTCACCTCCTGGTGTCATCCGAAGTGAGGAATCTTCATGATATTGAGCAGGGTGGACTACACGAGGTTATGGGTCCACGACTGGGGGATTATATTTGAATTCTTCCCCTTAGTCCAGGTCAAGTACTTATGTGGGGTGAGCATGTTGTAAACTTTGTGATCTCTGAGGTTGAATTCACTAAACTTCAATGCCACAAGTTTATCTTGGTTTGCTCGAACTGCCTGTATCCCCTTCGAGAGGTATGCAGTGACCAAGGCATACTCAAAATATCTAGGTACATTGTCTCTATTTATTGCACCACTTAGAGGTGGTAGATAGGTGGGTAAGATGGTCGGGATCAATTTAGCATTCACTAGATCATCCTTGTTCTTGGTTCTCTCTTCATTGGATGGTCGAGATGTTCCGGCTCTTTGAGCAATGGACAAAGAGGCTGGAAGTCCTCTCGTTAATGATGCTTATATACCTATAGACATCAACATGACTCTTTCAGTCATGAGGTCGATCAAACCTTCTTCAACAACTTTCTCTATAGCGCTCAACTCGTCTGACATACACGCTTGGGGTTAAAAATATCAGGTTTGGGGGGTAACTCAGACATAGTAATGAGATAGAGAGAAAGAGCATGATGATCACTGTATAAAATCGACTTAGTATACGGACTCAAGTTCTCAATTGGCAAAGTGCTCTCGTTGCATGGCGCGATGGGATAAATTGGTAACTCGGAAATGGGTTGCTTACAATGGGTATGAAGACTTCATTAACTCTGTTATGTCCATTATGGCATGGTCCCAATGGTCAGATGGTGAGCTAGTTGTACATAAATGGCTTTCTGTCCATTCAAAGCATTGATCTAATGGTTATAATGGCCCCAATGACTGTATTGCTTTGCCATGGAAAAGTGCCATGTGTCACTATTCTGATATCTCTGTTGGAAAATGTTTAACAGGTAGCGTATGCTTGTCATTGATGGCAAGTACAACAGTGAAGATGGCAGGATCAGAGTGTGCATCGATGGACAAACAGGAACAATGTAAGCTTGGAGGAGAAGCGTCGCTGATCATTGGATCCCATCCAAAATTCCCGATGGCATGAGGATCGTCAGATATGAATAAAGACAAGAAGAGTGTGCACTGAAGAGAAGGATAGATCTCAGGCGTTAGATCTGAGCACAGGATCTGACCACTGTTGGATCGAGGAAAACCTGCACGGTGTTTAAAGAACAAGGAGAAGCAGGCATAATCGCGATATGCGAAATCGTGACTTGATCTTAGCTATCAGATCAAGGTTTGATCTTGAACATTGATCCGACTCCATCTCAGAGTCTCAGCTATCGTGACTTGGAGTGATGAGACCCTTCATCACAGGAACTGCGAGATGCGAATTCACGAAGAGATCTGGACCGTCAATACACCAATATTCTGGACCGTTGATCCAGCTCCATCTCGGAGTTTCGCCTATCACAACTTGGAGTGACGAGAACCTCCACCTAAGGAATAACGAGATGCGAGATCATGAAAAGATTAGGAACGTCGGATCACCAAGAACGTGGATCGTTGATCTGAGCTCCATCTTGGAAGCTTCCCCTATCGTGACTTGGAGTGACGAGAACCTCCATCTAAGGAACAATGATATGCGAGATCATGAAAATATCAGGACCGTCGGATCACCAAGAACGTGGATCATTGATCTGAGCTCCATCTCAGAGCTTTTCCTATCGTGACTTGGAGTGATGAGAACCTCCAACTAAGGAACAGTGAGATGCGAGATCTCGAAAATATCTAGACCATTGATTCATCGAGATCATGGACCGTCGATTAGGGTCTATGAAGATCATGAGTTTGCAGTGCCTTTTAGCACAACCTGTTGTCACCGCGTATGGTCACGTGGAGGAAGGACCTAGTGCAGATGAGCTCTGCCTTAGAATTTCGGAGCTCATGACATGGAGAGTCAATATGTCTCATCGTAGAATCTCTGAATTGCGAAAGTGCGAAACGGGTAAATAATGACAATACCCTTCAGAGTTAATCCAACGGTGCAGGTGAATTTGAACAAGATCGGAGGGCTACTGTTGCACAACACAGTGAAACTGCTAGTAACCATTGATGGTTTCTACCAGAGGATGTGAAGAGACTTCGGTGTGATTTCCAGAGGAGCAGAAGAGTCACATGGAATTTGCCAGTGGAATGAAGACGACTCGTGGAGGCGATTGACAGCTGGATGGGATTGAGGTTGTAACTGAAATAGAGAAGGTGAGCTCGACTATCACAGAGAAGACGAAGAGTCTCAACTGCCAGAGAGGCTGAGGAATCTCAGGATAACATACAGTGATGCTGGACACATGGGGCGAACCACTAGAGAAGCTAAAGAGTCACGATGATGATCAGACATAACACTCGAGAGGTGGAGGATAATAGCACAGAGTCAGCATGCAGAGGAATTGTGAACATTGCATGCACAAGGTGCACAGAAGCTATAAATACACAGTACAGAGAAGAGAAGGTTGTTGTTGCGGTTGTTGTTGGAGGTTGTTGTGAATGTTGTTGGTGAAGGTGATTCATGTGTGAAGAAGGGGGAGAGTGCAGCAGCTGAAGAGCACAGAAGAGGAACTGTGCAGTGAATGGACATGGCGCACAGAGCATAAAAAGTGGAAGAACAGACAACGCAAGTGATGTGTGTAGAAAGGCAATGAGGCAGACAGAGCAATGAAATGCAACAGAGCAGTGATGAGTCTGGTAAGCCATTGTTGAACATCATATCACTGTAATAATTTTCAGTAGCAAATATTTATATTTCAGGGTGGTTGGGTGGAGCTAGGGAGCACTTGTGTCCTCAAAGGTTCAAGTGGGTGCTTGAACACAGGGATTTGGTTCTTCCTTCTAGTTGGTGCTAGAGAAACCATGGAGTTGGTGCTTCCTTCTAGTTGGTGCTAGAGAAAACGGAGAGTTGGTGCTCTCAGCAAGTTGCAGCTTGCAAAGCTGAGGTTGTAGCCTAATTATGAGTTGGTGCTCATATGTATGATATTGTAAAGAATGTAACCATTACTTATCATATAAAGAAAAAGAGGTTTTTACCCTGCATGGGTTTCCTCGAGAAATATCTGTCTCTGTGTTTCTCATATATGCGAATGATGCTGAAAGTGCCATTGTTTATTTCCCTGCATTATTGTGATTATCATTCAGTGTCTCTACAAAGAGTTTAAAAGAACCATAATTGTTTAAGAATGGAAACAACTGATTCACCCCCCCCTCTCAGTTGTCTAACAATTGGTATCAGAGCCGGCCCCTTTTATCTAAGGGTAGATCCTAGAGCTTAAACATGTCAAGCCATGAAGGAAATTCAACCAATAAGGCCCCTCTATTCAATGGAAC
>ML781228.1:533751-561957 GCA_009831015.1 Picea engelmannii
TTGAGGAAAACTTGCACGGTGTTTAAATAACAAGGAGAAGCGGGCATAATCACGATATGCAAAATCACAACTTGATCTTAGCTGTCAGATCAAGGTTTGATCTTGACCATTGATCCAACTCCATCTCAGAGTCTCAGCTATCGTGACTTGGAGTGATGAGACCCTTCATCACAGGAACTACGAGATGCAAATTCACGAAGAGATCTGGACCGTCAATACACCAAGATTCTGGACCGTTGATCCAGCTCCATCTCGGAGTTTCACCTATCGCAACTTGGAGTGATGAGAACCTCCACCTAAGGAATAATGAGATGTGAGATCACGAAAAGATCAGGACCGTCGGATCACCAAGAACGTGGATCGTTGATCTGAGCTCCATCTCGGAAGCTTCGCCTATCGTGACTTGGAGTGACGAGAACCTCCATCTAAGGAACAACGAGATGTGAGATCGTAAAAAGATTAGGACCGTCATATCACCAAGAACGTGGATCATTGATCTGAGCTCCATCTCGGAGCTTTGCCTATCATGACTTGGAGTGACAAGAACCTCCAACTAAGGAACAACGATATGTGAGATCTCGAAAAGATCTGGACCGTTGATTCATCGAGATCATGGACTGTTGACCAGGGTCTATGAAGATCATGAGTTCGCAGTGCCTTTTAGTGCAACCTGTTGTCACCGAATATGGTCACGTGGAGGAAGGACCTAGTGCAGATGAGCTCTGCCTCAGAATTTTGGAGCTCATAACATGGAGAGTCAAGATGTCTCATAGTAGAATCTCCGAATTGCAAAAGTGCGAAACGGGTAAATAACGACAATACCCTTCAGAGTTAATCCAACGGTGCAGGTGAATTTGAACAAGATCTGAGGGCTACTATTGCATGACACAGTGAAACTGCTAGTAACCATTGATGGTTTCTACCAGAGGATGCGAAGAGACTTCGGTGTGATTTCCAGAGGAGCAGAAGAGTCACATGGAATCTGCCAGTGGAATGAAGACGACTCATGGAGCCGATTGACAGCTGGATGGGATTGAGGCTGTAACTGAAATAGAGAAGGTGAGCTCGACTGTCATAGAGAAGACAAAGAGTCTCAACTACTAGAGAGGCTGAGGAATCTCAGGATAACATACAGTGATGCTGGACACATGGGGCGAACCACTAGAGAAGCTAAAGAGTCACGATGATGATCAGATAGAACACTCGAGAGGTGGAGGATAATGACGCGTAGTCAGCATGCAGAGGAATTGCGAACATTGCATGCACAAGGTGCACAGAATCTATAAATACACAGTACAGAGAAGAGAAGGTTGTTGTTGCGGTTGCTGTTGGAGGTTGCTGTGAATGTTGTTGGTGAAGGTGATTCATATGTGAAGAAGGGGGAGAGTGCAGCAGCTGAAGAGCATAGAAGAGGAACTGTGCAGTGAATGGACATGGTGCACAGAGCATAAAAGGTGGAAGAACAGACAGCGCAAGTGATGTGTGCAGAAAGGCAATGAGGCAGATAGAGCAATGAAATGCAGCAGAGTAGTGATGAGTCTGGTAAGCCATTGTTGAACATCATATCACTGTAATAAGTTTTAGTAGAAAATATTTATATTTCAGGGTGGTTGGGTGGAGCTAGGGAGGACTTGTGTCCTCAAAGGTTCAAGTGGGTGCTTGAACACAAGGAGTTGGTGCTAGAGAAACCAGGGAGTTGGTGCTTCCTTCTAGTTGGTGCTAGAGAAAACAGAGAGTTGGTGCTCTCAGCAAGTTGCAGCTTGCAAAGCTGAGGTTGTAGCCTCATTATGAGTTGGTGCTCATATCTATGATACTATAAAGAATGTAACCATTACTTATCATATAAAGAAAAAGAGGTTTTTACCCTGCATGGGTTTCCTCGGGAAATATCTGTCTCTGTGTTTCTCATATATGTGAATGATGCTGAAAGTGCCATTGTTTATTTCCCTGCATTATTATGATTATCATTCAGTGTCTCTACAAAGAGTTTAAAAGAACCATAATTGTTTAAGGATGGAAACAACTGATTCACCCCCCCCCTTTCAGTTGTCTAACAATCTCGACGAAGCTCCAGTTTTGCAAAATTTCCTTCTCCGAGGTTCCATCTGGGTCTTTCTGCAACTTTTTGATCTTATCTCTCCTTTCTTATCTTTCTAGCCTTCTTCCCAGTGAGCTTCGTCTCCATGTGCCTTTTCCCATTCTGAATCTTAGCTTCTTTTGGCATAGTTACTTCGCGTTGTTGAGATTCTTTCCTAAGATTCAAGGGTAACCCTTCTTCTTCATCTAGAATAGGTACTTCAATATTCAGTGGTTCTTCTATTGTTCTTGCAACTTCAACATCCGAGTCTCTGGTGTTAAATGGCTTTGATTTGTTCTTATGTTCTTTAATCAAGTGTGTGATCCTTCTAGTTATAAAATCTTTTAACCCTTTCTTCTTCTTCTCTAAAACTTCTTTTTCTTCTTTCCTTCTGGCTTGATCTTTTTCAATCCAAGGTTTTCCAAGCAACATAGTAAATGTGGCACTATTCTCGATAAATTTAATAATCTCAAAATCTTCCTTTGTCAAAGTTCCATTGTCATTCATAGGTATTTGGGTGAGCTTTCCACATAGGTTTATCAACTTTCCTTTGAATAGTCTTATTCCTCCTAGTGAAGGAATCATAGTAGGCTTCCCTATATCTTCCCACATTCTCTCTGTCATGATATTCACCTATGTTTCCTCATCTAGAACACAGTCAATGTCAAAGTCTCCTATTCTTGCTTCAAGGAATTATTTTTCTATGAAGATCTCTGATAATTTGACATGTCGATGGTCATTCAGGGTTTCTTTTATTTGTAGTAATATAGTCTCTGATTCTTTCTGGGATTCTGTCATAATCTTAGCTTCTGGATCTTCCTTAGGGTTTTCTTGTCTCATGTTCATTCCTTCAAGATTAGCAATCATTCTAGGACAATCCAATACTTCATGGTCCATAGATTTACAACAAAGACAACTAGGTCTTCACCCAGGGCATTCCTTAGCAAGATGCTTGGGTTTTCTACAACCATAACAAAGGGTTAATCCTCTCTTTCGTTTAAATGATCACCAACCTTTCATGTATTGCGCACTAGGATCATGGTAGCTAACCTGCAAAAAATTCTTTCTAGGATCCTGCATACACTTATTAGTCCAAATATCCTTTCTATGCATAGCTATAATATATTTTTCACTATTCTTATCAGATCTCCTCATATCAAATCTTATTTCATCTATTAATACCCTAGTTTTAAAGATAGGACAAAATCTATGAAACATACCTAGATTCATACTTTTGAAACAAAAACTTCCACTAATCTTACTTCTACAGAGCACAATGCTTTCAGATCTAGAAAATTTTCATCTTTTTACCTTTATCAGAGCACAGAGCTTTCAGATCTAGAACGTTTTCACTATTCTTACCTTTATCAGAGCATAGAGCTTTCACAATTTCATATCAGATCTTTGCACAAAGCTTCTTCTTCCTCAGTTCCCAGCAATCACAGTTTTAGTTCTAATATTACGCACTTAAGTAGTATATCTATGCACAGAGCTTATCTTTTCTTTACTTCAATTCCCAACAATCACAGTTTCACTCCCGGCAATGGAACCATTTGTTGGCACAGGGGAAGAACTAGGGTTCAACGCTACAAAAATGCACCAACAAAACCCTAACAATCGACCCTTTCGGCAACACCTACAAAGTAGATGAAGTCTCACCTGTGGTAGAGGCAGGGGTGGTTGCAGGACTTAGGTGTCTGGAACCTTAGTTGGGACACATATATGTGATTATAATACTTAATAGAGCACCTGGTACTGTTAGTTCATCATTATCTAACCAATATCTACTCCACAGAGAAAACAAACCATCGCAACATTCACCCTGATCTAAGGTATATAAGCACTTAGAAAAGGAATTAGATCAGATCTAGCATATTCAAGCTCTAAGAAAGTTCACAGATATTAGATCTAGCATCCAAATTCGTCATAAGAACGAAGCATAAATATATCTATCTATCTATATCAAAGCACTTTAGCACATAACACATAACACATCAGAACATCGCACAGAGCAGAATAACATAGTATTTATGTGGTTCACCCCCACCCTGGGGTTATGTGCACCAACTCTTCTTATTTATTAGCTTCTTCAATTGATTACATGAACAAAGCCTCAAAACCTTACTCTGCATAGGACATAAGATCTGCACAACTTGCTAGATCCTTATTTCTTGTGTTATAGCAAAAATCCCTCCACAATCTCTTACAATGACTTGCACTTAGCTCTATAAGTCTCACACAGTATGCATGAAGCCTTACACTTCTTGATCACATAGATCCCACTCTTAGCACTTAGCTAACTTTCACAACACTTGCGCACTATTCAACTATTCCACTATTCAACTACTTCTTATATTGCCTAGCCTTCAATTTATACATACAAAATAGGCCTAAACATCGGTAAACCCATGGGCCAACATCCCATTCCTGTTACATATTCCCAAATCCCAAAAAGGACCCAAAAAGGGGCCAAGATCCTACGATATTTGCTTCGTCTTGCGCTCCATCTTTGACAAGCTGTCGAAGTTGCAAAATAGGTCAACTTGACCAAGGATCTCCCAAAACTTGGTCAAGGGCCAACAAGCAGCATGTAGAAAAAGAAGGAAAAGAAACATGTAGGAGAAAAAGAAATGTGGTGCGCATGCAAACATGCCTAACCATGTTAGGGTTAGGTTGTTTGAAAAATATTGTAACAACTATAATCCTATAAATTAGTATAAATAAGGACCTAGGAGGTCTAGGTTGAGGGAGTTCAGCTGATAATTGTAGCAGGTTTTGTTATGGTTCTTGTGGTAGACTTGAATAAGTTAGTGCTTTAGGGTTAGGTCACAGGATGAGGATTCTGGTGTGATATATCCAACCTCCCAGAGGGTACTTACCCTCATTTCTATTGTAATATTGAATATGTAATGTGTGTAGTGCAAGATTTTGCAGCAGAATAGATAAAAGAGCAGAGAAGCTAGATCTTTGTGAATGTAGCCCAAAGAGGGGGTGAACCATAGTAAACCTTGTGTTTTATGTGATTGTTAATTAATGATTTACATTTCTATTAATCATTATCTCAAGAATGAATGGTTAAAGTAGTTATACCAACATGCATGTATAGGTTTAAAGATGAATGAATCATAGAAGTAGATAAATGATTAACAAGGAAAATGCATAAGGAAAAAGAATCCAACCACAATCCCCACCCAATCCTAGACTGCAAACACCTGATTATTGCAGTTCCCCATAAAATCTATCTCGAGTGAGACTACGTTGTTGATAGTTTTGAGGGTTTTGTTGGGAAATTGTTTGAGATCAGAATATGGGCCAGTTAAATAAGTAACCAACATCACCTCAAGAAAGAAATGCTAATTATATTTTTGTATCAGGAATTGCTAAGGCAAGGTGTATTCTGGAACTTTTCAATTCTACAAAATTGTTTTCATGGTGTATAGACAAATATGAGAAGAATAAGAGAATCATTTAGTTGTAGGGACAATCCCCAATTTCTCTACCACCATCAACTTTCAAGAAAATGTTAAAGTTATCATAGCCGACAATGACATTCAAATTTGATGAAGCTAAAGAGTTTATGAAGACTATAAATGGTGGTTGGGACCTATTACTACAATATCTGGAAGACTCGACGACAATGCCAGAGGATTTATCAACTATACAGGTCAGTCCCTTAAGAAAACCATATAAACAAATGGCACGGTTTCTTGATATATTTCTTGGACAATAATCAACTTCTATAGTTCCTCGTTTAGCTCTTTATATTTTGTATTTTTCTATCCCAGAGAAAGTGATTTTCGATTGGTCAAAAATTATCTCTCTTGAAATATCATTCCAATTATCAAATTTTAGGAAGAACAAGAATTTTTGTATGTATGCATATTTAATCATTTCCATCTCATATTGTCATGTATTTAAGGGACTCCACTTAGAAAAACAAGTCAACTTTAAAATAGACCCAGTTCATACATGGTACCCTGCTTCATGGAAGCAGAAGGAAATGTACCATTTTTATGAAGTGTATGATTCTTTCATTTCTTCTCTCAAGAAACTCATAATTGGAAATGGTACTTCAATACTATCATTGGATGTGGCAACCTTTTTAGATAAAAGGGGAAGTTTTGAGGCAATAGAAAAGTACAATGTCATTATAGTTTACTATTCTCGAGAATCCCTAATTTATCTTCCATTTTATGTTCCAAACAAAATATTTGTAATATAAGTTTGAAGATAGTACAGGTTTTGGGCACACTTCTTTTATGAAAAAAATAAAAAGCAGTTAATTTCCTTGCCATGGAGAATTGGCGAAATTACACTAAAAAAGATTCAAAAATTGATGAGTATGTAGTGTAGTTTGATCAATACAATTTAAAGATGGAAAATGAGATAAAACGGTTTGAACCTAATCAATGTTTCATGAATCACATGACTTATGTTGGTTATGGTGTATCATATGTAGATACTTGTTTATTTCAAGAAGAAGAATATAATGGCAACAACCTTGAAGTAGTTTCAATTGGGGATATTGAAACTATTTCTAGAAGTAATGAAGCACATCGACAACATGGAAAGGTTGTAAATGAAAGAAGCACAAGGTCTCAAAATACTTCTCAAATAAGTGTCACACCCAAATAGAACCCTCAAATTGTAACCCACGAACAAAATAAATCTTTAATTGAAAATTATGATGATGGAGATGACCATGATCCTCCCAAAGGGAATATTAAAACACCTCATAAGATTATAATAAATAGTACAATAAAAAGATAGGTAAATCAACATGAAGTATATGAGGTCATACCTGATGATGACGATGCCCTTGAGGACATGTAGTTGGACGCAAATATCAAAGATATGGAGTTTCCAGACAAAGAGCAAAGGATTCAAGAAAGAAAAGAAGTTGCAGTGGAGTTGGTGACACACGAACCAGTATTTTATGGAGAAGAATCCTTAACTCTTCATAATTATTTATTTGATAAAGACTCTAAGAAATTAGTACTTGAAAGAGTTAATTCAAAAGGAAAAAAAGTACAAGGAACAACACGTTCATAATTTAATATGAGCGGAGTTTTACCATCAAGAATTGAAAGGAGTCATAGAACTACATGTGATGCTCTGGAAGTGTTAGTGGATGAAATGGAAGTTGAAAATTTTACGGTCAAAGAAAGGGTTATAGAACTAGAGTATGCTTTAATTCCACCCCCCATATTTGCAAGTCCCATTGTTACTATTCAACCTAGGAAAATTTCTGACAGAACACCAGAGTCAAGCTCAAAGTTAAAGGGAACATCAAGTTTTCTTGTTTCGGTTACATATTATATTGGGGTAAACATAAATAAGAGAAAGTATCTCATTTTAGAGGCATGGGATTTGGAAAGAAACTTCATTTCTTTGAGTTCCAGGATTATTAATATGAGTACCTCCAGACTCACCTAAAAAATAACGAGGGTTTTTATAAGGATGTTGTTATTACGTTGGTTTTGAAAGTTTCTAGAATGAGTGAACTAAGAAGGAAGAAAGAAGATTTTCCACCCCTTACTCACATAAAGCAATTGAAAGCTTGTTGGCTCAAGAGAATAAAATTTCTAAAATAAATATTGGTTGATGTTGACACTTTAAGTGTCAAAAAAGGGGAATTGTATTTTAAGTTGATTGAGTTAGATTTGTCAAGAACTATCGGGGAAGTCCAATATCCGAAACTAATTTTAAATTATATGCTAATGACAAGGTATCAATTTGAAGAACACTTAGAAATATTGAAAGTTGTATTAGCAGAAAAGTTTAATAGTATGACTAAGTACTCAAAACATGAAGTTGAAAGTTGGCTTGTAAGTTATGTTAATAAAAAAAAAGACATTGAGGACACGCATCATGAAATTTCAATTGACTTAAGAGAATTAGAAGGTACATTATTTAATATCAAATTTAGATTGGAAATAATTGTCCCGCCAATGGGAGAATACATCGAAAATTGGTTAAATCAATATTTAATCAAGATAACTGAAAATATTAGGTAGAGGCGGTTGGTACTGGTCATGAAACTACAACCAAACACAATACAAAGGGGACATCGATGAGAAAATAGAGACAGGGTATAGTTTCTTTACTATGATTCTCCTCTTCCAAATGGGACCCCTAACCCTTCTTTTATAGGCTAGAAGAAGCTAGGTATTTGGATGAACACTCGGCCATGCATGGCCGAAAGGTTCAGTTAACTAACCCAAAGCTGAGCGTTCCATCAGAAACTTTCCTTTTTTCATTCTTTTGTAGGTACACGTGGGTTGTTTTGGATCAGTGAGTGTGTACACACGTGCAGTAATAGAGCGGGGCACGTGGGCCTTTATAAAAAGTGTTTTTAAGAAGAGTTGTTCAGCAGTGTTTTGGCAAAGAAGGAATCTGAGATGGCCTGATGCCAGGTAAGCTTGTCTGGTGAAAATTAGGGTTATAACACATGGATGTGGTCATGTCCGATATACCCTCTAAGTTTGGCATGTTGTTATCTAGGCCGTGGGCTGTGAAATTAAAGGGAACTCTGCAAATGGACATGTCATATGCTACCATTCCTATCTTTGTCTAGGAGAGATGGTTATACAGAGAAGTAATACTGAAGTACATGGTAAGCAATCAGATGTAGCCTAATAAGCATCCTATCTACTCCATTGACACTGAGGTCAACTCCTCCATATTCTACAATTACCTGAGCTTTGAAGATGAAGAGTCGGTAGTCGTCATGACCGCTGACGATAAATCTACGGTACAAGAAGAAAAGTGCACTGATACAAGGAACCACATAGAGAACGAGATGTGGAACATGAGTTTCTATTTCATTGGCAGAAAACAAGGGGTAGGGGTCAGCGTATGGATAAGTCCTCTGAAGGTGGGCATGAAAGTCTACTCATACAAGCTCACTTTCGACTATACAGATAACATGGTTGAGTATGAGGCACACATTTTGGGCCTAAAGGTTTTGAAAGAATTGGGCATAAAGAGGATAACAGTGCATGGGGACTCTGAGCTGGTTATAAACCAAGTGAAAGGCATATATCAATCCAAACACCCCAGGATGAGAGCGTACAAGAACTTGGTGTTGGACCTCCTCGAGGAATTCTCAGAGTATAATCTATCGGTTATCCCGAGGGGGGGAAATCAGATCTCTGGTGCATTATCCACCTCGGTCTTGGTTTTTAAAATTCCCATATCTCCCAATAGAAAATACGAGATCGAAGTCAAAAACAGGCTGGAAATGCCTGATAATATCAAATATTGTTAGGTGTTTGAGGACGACAAACAGGTGGAGAGATTTCTCCAAATGAGCGATGAGTTCACTAACATAAACATTGATGATAAGTGTTGTTGTGACAAATATTAGAGTGCAGATGCATGTAGTAATGATGACCCTTTCCAGAACAAGATAGTTGGATGGGACATAGTACAGCTGAAAAATAATATCATCCCAAAGGGGTTAGTTCCGCTGGAAAAGTTGTTTGACAAAAATGACGTGGCTAGAAATCCCAAGATCACTGCAAATGATGAGGATGTCGAATATTGCAACATCGGGACTCAGGAGAACATGAAAATAATTAAATTTTCAAAAATGCTCAGTCCATAGGTCTAGCATAACTACATCAAGATCATGAAGCATTTCCTCGATTTTTTCGCTTGGAGTTATGATGACTTAAAGGATTATGACGCTAAAATAATTCAGCATGTCATTCCTCTCAAAGAATATCAAAGGCCTTTCAAACAAAATCTCAGAAGGATAAATCCCATGTTGCTTCCTCTAATCGAAAAGGAGGTAAAGAAATTGTTCGAGGCTAAAATTATCGTTTCTTTGAGATTTTCGAAATGGGTTGCCAACCTGGTGCCTATAAGAAAAAAGAGCGGCAAAATAAGATTGTGTTTGGATTTTTGAAACTTGACCAAAGTGTCCCTCAAGGACCAATGCCCTCTTCCTAAAATGGACTATATTCTACAAAAGGTAGTGGGGTCCCAGAAGATGTCCATGTTGAATGGTTTTTTGGTTTATAATCATATCATGGTCCACCTGGATGACAGGGAAAAGATGGCTTTTACGACACCATGGGGGATGTTCATGTATGCTAAGATTCCTTTCGGCCTGATGAAAGTTGGAGCTACCTTCTAGAGGGAAATGGACATAGCATTTGCTGACGAGAAGGACAGTTTTATCATGATCTATCTGGATGACATCAAAGTGTACTCAAATTACGATGAGCAACACCTCGGTCATTTGAAGAAGGTTTTCCAGAAATGTAGGTGATTCAACATATCATTGAACCTGAAAAAGTCACATTTTGGGATGCAAGAGGGTAAGATTTTGGGGCACATCATCTCAAAGGAGGGTATTAAAATAGAACTCAACAGGGTTGAAGGAATCCTGAAAATCAGCACTCCATGCAGTAAGAAGGAGGTGCAATCCTTCCTGAGAAAAGTAAATTTCTTGAGAAGATTCATCATGAACCTGGCAGAAATTATAAAACATATTACCTGCATGCTCAGAAAGGGGAATGAGATGAAGTGGAACCTGGAAGACAGGAAATCATTTGAATATATCAAGGTAGTGTTGACTAAATTTTATAACCCTAAATTGCACCAGACATGCATACCTGGCATCAGGCCATCTTACTTGCTCTCTTTTCCAAGACATCACTGAACAACTCTTCTAAAAAACCATTTTTTTGAAGGTGTACATGCCCTGTGCCACTACTTCCCATGTATACACACTTTCTGCACCACTACATCTTGCGTACACTCATAAAAAGCACGAAAAATGAAAATTGCAAAGGGATATGGGTTTTCTGTCTGTTACCTAACCATTTGACCGCCCATAGCTAGTCACCCCAATCGTTACTATCTCTTTTGGCCTATAAAATAAGGTGTTTGGGTCCCATTCCAAAGGAGAATCATGAGAGCATAGAAACTCTGCCCATTTCATTATTCCCCCTTTGCCCCAATATTTTGCAACTACATTGTGAGTTTGAGCCAAAATTCCTTCTTCCTCCATTGCAAACCCTTGCCATTTCCCTAGAGAGAACAGAAGAGGAGAATAATATGTGGAAGTAGTTGGTGCATGGTGATGAGTATCCCAGGACTGATTTCGAGGAGCAGTTGACGGTCTCATATTGTAAACGAATTTTGTGAGATTAATATAAAGAAATACTTTTTTCGTCCCGCCAAATGATGTCTTAAATCTTTATGATTTGTTCACATTTTTGTTATGATGTCTAACCCACTAATCCATATATAGAATTCATACTTGTAGTTTCTTGTTTGTCTTTTGGTGAATGCAGGTTGGCCTTGGGAGGAGATCTACAGTCGAGAAACAACTAAGCGCAAAGGGATCGTCACCGGACACGGAGTTTAAGGTATGCCTACCGGATCCCTACACTTTGTTTTTTATGTATGATTGTGGGGTAATGACGGGATAGTTTTTAAAAGTAGGAGACTTTAGAGGGTTAGATCTACCTAAACTTTAGAACCCTAGTGTAGTTCGTAGGGGGGTTTTCCCGCTATAGCAGAATTGGTGACCATACTGGGGAAACCTCTAGGATTTTTAGGGGATATTCTTTTTGGGTACTTTGAATCAGTTTATTTACTATTTTTTGAGTTTCTGTAATATTCTGTGTCTTTAAGGGATTCTGGTCTTCCATACCAGTACTCCTTGTCTATGCTTGATTGTTGGTTTTCATTTTTTTGAGAAGTTACATAGGTGTACGCGACCTTTAGTGGGATTTCACGCATACATACGTGTCTTGCCTTTGGATAGTCCACATACATACGCAGGCTGTTGAAGTGTCAGTAGTGTGCCTGTGTTGAGAAAAAAAAATTTAAGAAGAGGCAGTCATCCTCTTCCCTATCAAAATTCACACTTCTCAGGGGTTTTCTTGATCTATCCCTGGTCTCTATTATAGCAATCTGTAGCCTAGGTCTGACCTCAGCATAGCTTTCTTTTTTATCAAATATTTCTTGTGTTTTCTTTATTAGGGTTTTTAGACAAGTTTGTGAGTCTGTTCTGATCTACCTATTTGGTATTGTCAGTGACTCCCTGTGATCTGCAATGGGCTAGAATTCATTTCTTGGCCTTGACTTTTTGTCATTTTTCGCTTTTCTTCTTTAGAAGAAAATAAAAGAATTCATTTTCAAATTTCTTGTTTTGAAGAATAAAACAATAAAAATAAAATAAAAAATTCTTTGTTTGGTAAAAGTAGTTCAAATTAGTTGTTTTATTTACCAAGGAAAAAGAAAGTTTTCTTAAGTTCTTTAGTTGAATACTTAGGACATTAAGTAGCTCATAGTCGAGAAAAATCTTGTTTTAAGTTTTTTATTTTCAAAGATCTGAGAAAAGTAGTTACGAAAAGTTTGGTGAAAGAGTTTAATTTGGCAAATCTTTATTTGTGAAGGAGTAGTTTGTTTTCAGATTCATCTTATGTTCTTCTCTTTCATCTCTCAAAGAACATCATTGGTTTCATTTACTTTCCTTTTGACTTAAGACAACCACTAAAATTAACACTTAATTAAAAGTTATTAGACTTTGTTTTTGTAGGGTCCATCAATTTAGTCTAGGCTAGAGCCTTGATTTAGGATTGCAGAGGAAACTCTTCAAGGCTACAAAAACAAACATAAGAGTTTGTTCTAGGGAGTGCTTAAAATTCTAGTAACCATGAAAGTTATCTGGGACCCCCCTCTAACATAGGGGCTAAACACGAGGTTGCGTGCAGAAAGGTAGTGGAGATAACCCCTCCAAAGTCAGACCAAGCATAGTGGGGAATGCATATAGAGGCCTTATCTTGGGATTTCGTTGATCGCATTTACCATAAAGCTTCGTGGGTCTCGAATCCATTCGAGGTCCTTAGTCATCTTCCAGAACACTTTCTTTCGATACCCTTGATAGGTTTTGGGCTTGATACCCTACTCATTGCATTCCACCTGACTGTCGACTATACCCGCCTGGTGATTGTTCACGTGCTAGCAATCTAGTTTCCTTTATCTTAGTGACTTACACAAGTGATTTTGGGGGTATACTACAGTACCTAGGGAAGACATTAGGCCACACTTTTCAGAGTATACCCAAAGGGTGCTTCCGTATTCGAGTTTCACTTGCACTGGTAAGTTGCTCTAGTGTTGGCTGGAGTAACTGTTCTTCCAACTAGCTAATGATATGCTTGTCTTGTCTCATAGGATATTTTTCTAATGTGTGTTGGTATTTAACATTAATAGAAATCCCTAGTGTGTCATTGATATTCTCACACCATGGAGGATTAGGAGCTCTGCAGGTTGCGAAAGCTTCTTGTCTTACCCCTAGTTAATCTAGAGCCACCCTCGCCACCAACAAGGGTCTTTCGAGGCAACTGAGCCATAGGTAACTGAGCCTAACCCATCTCCAAGAAGAGAAAATTTGATTCTGAAGGAACCAACCATTTTTTACCTTGGAGCCGACACTCTTGGTCCATATAACCCTCCCATCACTGATCTATCGGTGCCCATCATCGTACAGGTTAAACCTTACGAGCGCTAGGTAGTTTCACAAGCAGCAATGGAGACAAATGTTGCTACTTCTTCAAGGAATCATAATATTCCCTCTACGGCTTCCACTAGAGGGGTTTTTCCACCTCCTAACCAACCATCATCAGTCTGACCATTACGGTCTCGACCGCCTCTACCTCGGGCAATGGTCTGATTCCGTCTATGGTGGTGATCAATGCTCCTTTCACCCAAAGTGCGATATTCCCTCCATTCTCATACGAGATGCCTAGCTTTGATATGAACTATGTCCTTTCCTACTCCACTCTATAGACTTTAGGTCTGGGGGTAGGGAGCTTAAACACTCCTTTGCAAGGATCCATGGGGGGCACTTATAGTCTCTATAACACTTTCCCTTATGGAGGGGGTCATATACCTCCTTCCTCCCCTTTTCTTGGCAATGCTCACCATCACTCCATCAGGCCGAACATAAACTATAGTTCATCTGGAGAAGGTAGTCAAGGACTTCCTTCTTATAGCATGCTGGTAGGTTCAACTTCATTCTCTTTGTTCGGCATGTTTGGTAACAATGTTTTTTCATCAGTTGTCGTCTCGGTCGGGGGTGTTGTAGGAAAATCTCCCTGCGGACAGGTAGATCGCCTCAAAGAGCTAGACCCTAACTCTAAGACAGAAAGTGCTTAACGTGGACACTGACTTCCTTTCAGATCTACACAAACTAATACATGAGAAGGAAGGATGATAGAGGTACCTTTTAATCGACGTTTGTACCTGCACACTCTGAGTTGAATTCTAAACTCTCACTCCTCGATGAGTCCTATAGACAAACAAAGTACGACCACTTCCTACTCTATTTATGTTAGCTTGGAAATAGATCTATCTATCAACGATAAGTTCATGTAAAATCAGACACAAAATAGAAAGAAACAAGCCAAGCGTGTCATATTAATGAGAATAATGACAGTAGTACTTACAATCATAGATGCAAATGAGACAACTTCATCAAGTCCCCTTCGTCTAACCCTTGCGCGAAAGATCCACAACTTGGATGATAGCAGCTTCATTGATCACTCTCCTTTGACTGACTGTGTGTTTCCTATGAGATCATAGGTTTCATGCTAGCAATTCTTCCCTCCTTTGGTTGACTGTGTGTTTCCTATGATATCATAGGTTTCATGCTAGCAATTCTTCCCCCCTTCCAGCACCACTTATGAGATCATAAGTTTGGTGTGATTCTCTTTTTTGTAGTCCTCTTTCACCATTAGAAAGCTTGCTTATATAGCCTTGGAGAGGCTTTAACCACTTGAGATATCCTTGGGGAAGTTGAGGATTTGCCTCCTTCAATTGAGGATCTTCCCTAAGATCATGGTTGGACTAGGGATTTGAATCCAACTGCCTTCCAAGAATGAAAGGATCCTTCCCCCATTCATCTCAACAACTTAACTACTGCCCAGAATAGGTAGCACTCCCTAGTAGGCTTTAGGGGGGTGCCAACGCTCTCAAAATCCATAGTGCTCCCTGAAAAGGGATAGAGGAGCTTTATAACACTCCAAAATAGTGTAAGGGGGAGCATCGGTGCTCCCAGAAGAGGTATAGGGGAGCGCTCTCCTCCAAAACTCAGTTTTTTAGGTGCTTTCAAATGGCAAAAGGTTTTCAAGCCTGCTGACTCATTTCTCCTCTTCCAAATCAAATGTTTGAGGTGTTTCAAGTGTGTTTCTCATGTCGTTATAGGCATGACATAGGCATCATGGCAGTATGCTTCCCTGACACTTGTGACACTTGTGAGAAAAATGCGACACTTGTGAGAAAAATGTGACACTTGCGACACTTGTAATGATGACACTTGCGACACTATCGAAGTGAGTAATTTTGATGTGTAACAGATTGCCCCCCAAAGTATGAAGTTAGAAGACATGAACTGATAACTGAAATGATTTGTAGACTTTCAAGCAAGGGTATAGATGCAAAGAACCTGACAAAAGCTGCACACAAACATCCAACAAATATTATGACATATTTCAAAACCCAAGGCAGGCATACCTATGCTTGGGTGATCAAGACTTGCAAGGTATGGCCGCCATAAAATACACTGCGAATCCATAATTGTATTGATAAAAAGGTATAGACACTGAAAATACACTGTGGATCTATACTCTAATGACATGGACTAATCGTAGCCATGAAGAATACACAGTGGATCTATGAGATGACAAGACATAGCCATGACCAATACAAAGTAGATCTATGTAACAGTGTATGCATCATTCGTCCAAGAGAAACTCCTTTGCAGCTTGGGCAAAGTATATATCAAAGTGATTACTCAACCCAGGGTCTTCTTACCGATCCCAATGTGGTACGATTCTTGCCATGTGAATAGATGTCCTAATGTCAAACATGGTAGAAACCACTTGATTACCGGTCAATGGTGTGAATCGTTAACAAGTGCGAGGGAGATCACCATTAATGTCAATGATTCCCAAGGTACCCTAGTACATTCCAACAAATGTGAATGGATGAGCTGGATTCGAATATCCATGGAATCATCTGATCAGAGGTCAATGATGTAAACCTACTGGCGAATGTGAGGAGGCCTGCCATTGAGGCATGTAGGTCCCAAAGTACTAACTAGTTTCTAAGCCTAATTCCTGGACAATGTCCTAAGGTCGACAGGAATAAGCTCATCGAAGGAGGGCCTTGATGTATCCCCCATCAATGACACGAAATGGACATAGAGATGTAATTGGTGGATCAAATGGACATGTACTGACACAGGTTTTGAGGCAAGATATTTGGGATGGCTGACTCTCGAGGCGGATACTTCCCTTGAACATTGAGGCACAATAGTAGAACATGACATGGACCAAAACTTGATGATGCAGTGGATGTGGTGACTTGCGTCAGGTGACCCAAAGGAGTGAAAGAAACTCAAAGGATTGGCTTAGGGAAGAGGTTTAGTGGGTTATAATGCGTGCAAAAGACAAAGTGTCATGTTCAAGAGCGACTCTAAGAATTGCTTGATAATGTTCTCAAGAGACTGCTTGGCTTGTTTCTTTCAATTTTCCCCCCATCTAGATAGACGAGTACCTCTTTTTGATTTAATGAGCTCAAGGAGGATAACACATGCTCGATATAACTCACCTTCAGTAAGTTCTTCTTCCTTTGTTTAATGAACCGGAAGAAGTAAGAGGTCGATCCCGTATGGGTCTATCGATGTGTGCTTTAGTGAGTCCAAAGATAGAAAACTCAAAGGTTTTTCATGATTATAGAGTTTGGAAAAACACTTAAAAGAGAACTCTCTCAGTTCCTTTTTCGTACAGTAGTCTAACGAGACTGAAAAAGAGATAAACTATCGCTCGAAAGATGCCCTTTCAAACCTTTTAACGAGCATGAAAGGAAGAAAGATCACTCGACAATATTTTCATATTTAGAGAGTCTAAAAAGGGTTTAAAGATGACTCTAGGGGGGTTCCTTTTTCATGTGTCCATACGAGTCTGAAAAAGAGATAAAAGTCTACCCGGTTGCATTCTCATGTATTTACGAGCATGAGAAAGAACAAAGACTAAGCTCAGTATTCTGCCCCCAGCTTGAAAGCTAGTGACTTGACTCCAAAATGATCTTCAAAGGCTGGAGACATGCCCCCCAAGCTTCAATTCATTCACCGACTTTGAGGTTGTCACCAATTTCTGTGCTAGATGGAGAAAAAGGATACAGGTGGATGAAATGAAGGTTCAAAAACGAGACCTAACGAAAGACTCGACTTGACATCTACGAGATCTGGCGAAAGACTCAACTTGAAGGGAGAGGTGATTGTTTCATTTTTTAACGAGATTGACATAGGAAAATAACTATCCTCAAGGTTCCAGGTTCGATCCCCAGATTGTTGTTTCATTTTTTAATGAGCTTGCTACAGAGAATAAAACTATGCTCATGACCTCTGTTTCATTTTTTAACGAGCTTGCCATAGAGAAGAGAAACTATGCTCGTGGCCTCTGTTTCATTTTTTAACGAGATTGCCACAGAGAAGAGAAACTATGCTCGTGACCTCTATTTCATTTTTTAACAAGCTTGCCACAGAGAAGGGAAACTATGTTCATGGTTTTGTCCGGATCACGGCTTCCAAGATGATAATGCTCTGGAAGGGTCCCATGTCAATGGATAAAACATGATCATGGCCTCCAGGAGATCTTCACTGGATGGAAGACAATCACTCTGGGAGGAACACATATCAAGGGTCGCGAGAGGAGTAAGGAAATCAGGATCCAATAATCCTATCGAAGAAATCACCATGTCCACTACCAGATCCAAATCGTCGGAAGTTGAGGTCATGGGAGACAACGCCACATAATTGACATGTGGCGGGGGCGATACTATCTGCATATAAGAACCACTTAGGGAGGTAACCCAGTCAAGGCCGATGAATGAAAGTTGATCAATAGTCACAATTCTTCCATCTTGAAGGAAAGATATCACACAGAAAAGGTTGGATACAAGAGCTTTCATAGCATAGACATAATCCCGCCCAAGGAGTAAAGAGAAATCCAAGGGGTCTCGGACTACCATGACATCAATAAAGACATTTTTCCCTCCCAAAGTTACAGGAAATTGAGGAAGGATCCCTAAAGGTTGACTAGTTCTTCTGTTAAAAGCCAACATATTCTATGTAACCAGTGCAAACTGTGGACAACCCAAAGCATACCAAGCAACAGAAGACAAAATACTAATGGATGCACCTTCATCTATCAGCGTTTGAGGAACGTCCCGACCATGAACCTGTACTGTAATCTGGAAAGGAATGTGGGAGGGAAGACGAGGTCTAGTTAGCACACCCCAATCAAAAAGGATGGCTTCAGTACTTGGAGGGGGTTCCTCAAGAGAAGGAGGAATGCCCCCTAGCACGGTAGAGTCTGTATTAACAAGAAAAACATGGGCAGTATCGGGTTTACTCTCTAGAAGGAGAGTAGGATCGACCGATGATTGGATCAAATCAATCAATGGTGGAATTGGATGGACCACCTTAGCACTCTTCAGAGGAAGAGTGGGATTGACCAAGGAAGGGACTGGATCAGTCACTTTGACATTCCTCAATGGAGGAATGGGATCAACCGACAGTGAAATTGGATTGACCACTTTGGCACTCTTCAAAGGAAGAGTGGGACTAACCAAGGAAGGGACTGGATCAGTCACTTTAGAATTCCTCAATGGAGGAATGGGATCGATTGATGGCGAAACTTGATCGACCACTTGAGTTTCATTCTCCATGGGAAGAATGGGGTCAACGGGTGGAAACGGATCGACTGCTTTGGTGTCACTCTTTTGATGAAGAGTGGGGTTGATCGATGATGGAACTGGATCAGCTACTTAGGTTCATGGTTTAATCGAGGAGGAAACTAGATTGACCACTTGATCAACCGGACTGACCGAGGATGGAACCGGATTGACCATTCCATCAACCCATGATGGGTTGGAGGAAAGCTTACGATAACCTTTTGGAAGTTGAAGTTTTTCCAAAAGAGAAGAAGCCTCATCCATGTGAGGACAAAGGTGAGAGTAATGATTACCTTTACATAACATGCAAGGGAACTTGACAATTTTCTTCTTCTTACCAACCTAAACATCACTAGTTGACGGGGTATCATCGACATGACTGACAGAGGTTGATGATGTGGAGGACCACATTTCTAAGACCTGGGTAAGACTAGGGTAATCCCTCAGAAAGTGGTCACCCTTACAAAGGCTGCAGGGGAATTTGGGTTTTGGATTCTTCCTTTTAATCTTGTTGGGCTCATCAACACTCCCAGTACTATTAACAATAATAGGTTTCTTAGAGCCAACATCTGATGTTGTTGGGGCCTTGGTCCTTTTCGGGTTCTTCTTCTTCTTCTCTTTCTGTTTCTTCTTCTTCTGATCAACCTAGCTACTTGATTTAGAGCTTTCACTAAGCGAAGAAGGAGAAATGGAAGGAGACTTGATGGGTGAAGAAGGTGAAAATTCAACATGAGGTTGATGTGTGGGTGATGTATTGACATCCAAAGTATTAGGTGCAACTGAAACATTGGGAGGATTCGAGATCACCGGAGTGGGGAATAACCAAACTGGTAATCCAATAGTGAGTCCTGGAAGACTCAATGTGGCAACATATGGAGGACCAAAGTTTCCAAATGAAGGAAAGGTATAAGGTTCCCCAGGAGAAGGGGTTCCTCCATTGGTACTCCCAAGATTCGATGCCATTAACACTGACTCGACCTAAGATCCACTAAAACAAACAACACACATTATGAATCTAAGAAGCAATCAATCAAACAAAACCTTCCCACAATGAAACCACTAGTTGGTGTTGAAATCCAACGTTGCGAGATCAAAATAGGAAGGGGTGGGGATAGAGCGGGTGGATCAGTTACATTGGTGACCTGCTTAATGGGCGATTGGATCAGTTACATTGGTGACCTGCTTAATGGACTTACGCCTTGGTGCAAGCTTCCATGTAGTAATTATGGATTTACCCTCCAAAGAGCCCAAGTGAGTTTGACCAACGTCTGTTCCAGGTACAGTGAGACTTCCCTTCACCGTCACCTTGTGTGAGACCTTAAATATTATGGCTACTAAGGTCACCAACTCATAGTCAGCCTCTGGGCAGATACAGTCGATAGTCCAATTAGAATGTATGGGCAGGATGACAAGTCCAAAATCAACTTGAAAGGCTTCCACTCAACATTGTGGGTATACCTTCCAGTGACTCCTAATATACGATCCGACCACTACAAACAGTTGAACCATGGAGGGATAATCTCCGTAACTCACCCGAATGTGACCTCGTGCATAACCCCTATGTGAGAGGGGGATCCCAGGAAGACTAATACGACAATTGGATTTGATTCTCCCTACCGCAAGATACTAAGTTTTTTTGATAGCTTTGGAAAGTTATCCTTTCAACCTATTCCAAATCCCTACACCTTAAAATAATGTAGGTTTGCTAACAAAGATGTAAAAAGTCTGATAAATTTTAGTTAAGCGTTGATTTTAATGGTTGTTCTTTACTCAGAGGGTGTACGAAAGTGAAACTGATGGAATGATGACTCAATTCCCAAAAATATGCATGAAATATGATAAGCAATCATTTATTTTCAATGAATACTTATTTAAGGGAAAGAGGAAGAGTCATTTTCACTATCAAACACTTGATAAGGAATGCCCTCAATCAATTTTATTCTCAATCAAATCCAATATGGTGTTACAACATTTCAGAAATGCAAACTAATCATTAAGATGTACTTTTGTCATTTTCATGTGAATGATAATCAATTCAATGCAAAATTTCTCTTGCCAACTACACTTTCAGATCAAGGAGATTCAGACAAGAAAGCGCAGATTTTGCACAAACGACACACCCTTTTGCAATCAAACAAGAGAAATAAAATCAAAACCGTAAAATAAAAGAGAAAGGGATTGGATCAAATGACCTCAAAGAACCAAATGAGAAGAGTTACAGACTTCATATGTCCTTCACTAGAGTTCCCGCTCAGTCGGATAGGAGAGAAGAAAGCAGGGGATCGATTTCAAGCTCTCAACAACAAAAAATAAAAAAGAATGAAGAAGGGCATAAAATATGAACAATAAGGTGTTTACTTCTAATGAGGAAGCATGTCAAAGGTCAAAAGAAGAAGCATTGACTCACAGGGAGACTCAACAAGTGAAACCCAGAGGTAAAACCCTGAAAAGAGCAATTCTGGAAAGTTTTTTGGCCAAAAGAGGGTTGGCGCTCTGTTGTAAAGGGAAAGGAGCATTATAGCACTCTGTGTAAGGAACTTAGGGAGTGTTGGTGCTCTATTAACAC
This sequence comes from Picea engelmannii, assembly GCA_009831015.1. Classification (NCBI taxonomy): domain Eukaryota; kingdom Viridiplantae; phylum Streptophyta; class Pinopsida; order Pinales; family Pinaceae; genus Picea; species Picea engelmannii. The sequence continues at coordinate 555,156 of ML781228.1, forward strand.
AAGGACAGAGGCACCAGGTTCAGAAAGCTCCAGAAAATGTCAAAAATCCAAGAATTGCAGTTCAGTCTCGACAATTAGGCTGAATGTGATGGGGTAGGGAGTCAATCAGCTTATGAAACCAATCAAAAGAGGAGTGAACCAGGCCTGAAACAATCAAGGGCTAAAACAAGGTCTATGAGGAGAAATCAAAACAAGAAGTTTCGATTTGATGACTCCCCAGTGGAGTCGCCAGTTTGTGTTGTAGGAAAATCTCCCTGTGGACAGGTAGATCACCTCAAAGAGCTAGACCCTAACTCTAAGACAGAAAGTGCTTAACATGGACATTGACTTCCTTTCAGATCTACACAAACTAATACATGAGAAGGAAGGATGATAGAGGTACCTTTTAATCGACATTTGTCCCTGCACACTCTGATTCGAATTCCGAACTCTCACTCCTCAATGAGTCCTGTAGACAAACAAACTACGACCACTTCCTACTCTATTGATGTTAGCTTGAAAACAGATCTATCTATCAACGATAAGTTCATGTAAAATCAAACACAAAATAGAAAGAAACAGGCCAAGCATGTCATATTAATGAGAATAACGACATCAGTACTTACAATCATAGATGTGAATGCGACAGCTTCGTCAAGTCCCCTTCGTCTAACCCTTGCTCGAAAGATCCACAACCTGGATGATAGCAGCTTCATTGATCACTCTCCTTTGACTGAATATGTGTTTCCTATGAGATTATAGGTTTCATGCTAGCAATTCTTCCCTCCTTTGGCTGACTTTGTGTTTCCTATGAGATCATAGGTTTCTTGCCTCCAAAATATCTATGTTCCAGCACCACTTAGAAGATCATAAGTTTGGTGTGATTCTCCTTTTTGCAGTCCTCTTTCAGATCTAGAATGTTTTCACTATTCTTACCTTTATTAGAGCATAGAGCTTTCACAATTTCATATTAGATCTTTTCACAAAGCTTCTTCTTCCTCAATTCCTAGCAATCACAGTTTTAGTCCTAATACTGCGCACTTAAGTAGTATTTCTACGCACAGAGCTTCTCTTTTCTTTACTTCAATTCCCAACAATCACAGTTTCACTCCTGGCAATGGAACCATTTGCTGGCACAGGGGAAGAACCAGGGTTCAACACTACAACAACGCACCAACAAAACCCTAACAACCGACCCTTTCGGCAACACCTGCAAAGTAGATGAAGTCTCACCTGAGGTAGAGGCAGGGGTGGTTGCAGGACTTAGGTGTCTGGAACCTTAGTTGGGACATAGATATGTGATTATAATACTTAATAGAGCATCTGGTACTGTTAGTTCATCATTATCTAACCAATATCTACTCTGCAGAGAAAACAAACCATCGTAGCATTCACCCTGATATAAGGTATATAAGCACTTAGCAAAGGAATTAGATCAGATCTAGTAGATTCAAGCACTAAGCAAGTTCACAGATATTAGATCTAGCATCCAAATTTGTCATAAGAATGAAGCATAAATCTATCTATCTATCTATATCAAAGAACTTTAGCACATAACACGAAAAAAACATCAGAACATTGCACAGAGCAGAATAACACAGTATTTATGTGGTTCACCCCCACCCTAGGGCTATGTCCACCAACTCTTCTTATTTATTAGCTTCTTCAATTGATTACATGAACAAAGCCTCAAAACCTTACTCTGCATAGGACATAAGATCTGCACAACTTGCTATATCCTTATTTCTTGCATTATAGAAAAAATCCCTCCACAATCTCTTACAATGACTTGCACTTAGCTCTATAAGTTTCACACAGTATGCACGAAGCCTTACAGTTCTTGATCACATAGATCCCACTCTTAGCACTTAGCTAACTTTCACAACACTTTCTCACTATTCAACTATTCCACTATTCAACTACTTCTTATATTGCCTAGCCTTCTATTTATACATACAAAATAGGCCTAAACATCGGTAAACCCATGGGCCAACATCCCATTCCGGTTACATATTCCCAAATCCCAAAAAGGACCCAAAAAGGGGCCGAGATACTGCGATATTTGCTTCATCTTGCACTCCATCTTTGACAAGCTGTCGAAGTCGCAAAATAGGTCAACTTGACCAAGGATCTCCCAAAACTTGGTCAAGGGCCAACAAGCAGCATGTAGAAAAAGAAGGAAAAGAAACATGTAGGAGAACAAGCAACGTGGTGCGCATGTAGACATGTCTAACCATGTTAGGGTTAGGTTGTTTGAAAAATATTGTAACAAGTATAAGCCTATAAATTAGTATAAATAAGGACCTAGGAGGTCTATGTTGAGGGACTTCAGCTGATAATTGTAGCAAGTTTTGGTATGGTTCTTGTGGTAGACTTGAATAAGTTAGTACTTGAGGGTTAGGTCACAAGTTGAGGATCTTGGTGTGATCTATCCAACCTCCCAGAGGGTACTTACCCTCATTTCTATTGTAATATTGAATATGTAATGTGTGTAGTGCAAGATTTTGCAGCAGAATAGATAAAAGAGTAGAGAAGTTAGATCTTTGTGAATGTAGCCCCAAGAGGGGGTGAACCATAGTAAACCTTTTGTTTTATGTGATTGTTAATTAATGATTTACATTTCTATTAATCATTATCTCAAGAATGAATGGTTAAAGTAGTTATACCAACATGCATGTATAGGTTTAAAGATGAATGAATCATAGAAGTAGATAAATGATTAACAAGGAAAATGCATAAGGAAAAAGAATCCAACCACAATCCCCACTCAATCCTAGACTGCAAACACCTGAGTATTGCAGTTCCCCATAAAATCTATCTCGAGTGAGACTACGTTGTTGATAGTTTTGAGGGTTTTGTTGGGAAATTGTTTGAGATCAGAATATGGGCCAGTTAAAGAAGTAACCAAGATCACCTCAAGAAAGAAATGCTAATTATATTTGTGTATCAGGAATTGCTAAGGCAAGGTGTATTATGGAACTTTTCAATTCTACAAAATTGTTTTCATGGTGTATAGACAAATATGAGAAGATAAGAGAATCATTTAGTTGCAGGGACAATCCCCAATTTCTCTACCACCATCAACTTTCAAGAAAATGTTAAATTTATCATAGCCGACAATGACATTCAAATTTGATGAAGCTAAAGAGTTTATGAAGACTATAAATGGTGGTTGGGACCTATTACTGCAATATCTGGAAGACTCGACGACAATGCTAGAGGATTTATCAATTATACAGGTCAGTCCGTTAAGAAAACCATATAAACAAATGGAACGGTTTCTTGATATATTTCTTGGACAAGAATCAACTTCCATAGTTCCTCATTTAGCTCTTTATATTTGGTATTTTTCTATCCCAGAGAAAGCGATTTTCGATTGGTCAAAAAATTATCTCTCTTGAAATATCATTCCAATTATCAAATTTTAGGAAGAACAAGAATTTGTGTATGTATGCATATTTAATCTTTTCCATCTCATATTGTCATGTATTTAAGGGACTCCACTTAGAAAAACATGTCAACTTTAAAATAGACCCAGTTCATACATGGTACCCTGCTTCGTGGAAGCAGAAGGAAATGTACCATTTTTATGAAGTGTATGATTCATTCATTTCTTCTCTCAAGAAACTCATAATTGGAAATGGTACTTCAATACTATCATTGGATGGAGCAACCTTTTTAGATAAAAGGGGAATTTTTGAGGCAATGGAAAATTATAGTGTCATTATAGTTTACTATTCTCGAGAATCCCTAATTTATCTTCCATTTTATGTTCCAAACAAAATATTTGTAATATAAGTTTGAAGATAGTACAGGTTTTGGGCACACTTCTTTTATGAAAAAAAAAAAGCAGTTAATTTCCTTGCCATGGAGAATTGGCGAAATTACACTAAAAAAGATTCAAAAATTGATGAGTATGTAGTGTAGTTTGATCAATACAATTTAAAGATGGAAAATGAGATAAAACGGTTTGACCCTAATCAATGTTTCATGAATCACATGACTTTTGTTGGTTTTGGTGTATCATATGTAGATACTTGTTTGTTTCAAGAAGAAGAATATAATGGCAACAACCTTGAAGTAGTTTCAGTTGGAGATATTGAAACTATTTCTAGAAGTAATGAAGCACATCGACAACATGGAAAGGTTGTAAATGAAAGAAGCACAAGGTCTCAAAATACTTCTCAAATAAGTGACACACCCAAATAGAACCCTCAAATTGTAACCCAAGAACAAAATAAATCTTTAATTGAAAATTATGATGATGGAGATGACCATGATCCTCCCAAAGGGAATATTAAAACACCTCATAAGCTTACAATAAATAGTAAAATAAAAAGATAGGTAAATCAACAAGAAGTATATGAGGTCATACCTAATGATGACGATTCCCTTGAGGACATGTAGTTGGACGCAAATATCAAAGATATGAAGTTTCCAGACAAAGAGCAAAGGATTCAAGAGAGAAAAGAAGTTGCAGTGGAGTTGGTGACACATGAACCAGTATTTTATGAAGAAGAATCCTTAACTCTTCATAATTATTTATTTGATAAAGACTCTAAGAAATTAGTACTTGAAAGAGTTAATTCAAAAGGAAAAAAAGTACAAGGAACAACACGTTTAGAATTTAATATGAGCAGAGTTTTACCATCAAGAATTGAAAGGAGTCATAGAACTACATGTGATGCTCTGGAAGTGTTAGTGGATGAAATGGAAGTTGAAAACTTTACGGTCAAAGAAAGGGTTAAAGAACTAGAGTATGCTTTAATTCCACCCCCCATATTTGCAAGTCTCATTGTTACTATTCAACCTAGGAAAATTTCTGACAGAACACCAGAGTCAAGCTCAAAGTTAAAGGGAACATCAAGTTTGCTTGTTTCGGTTAGATATTATGTTGGGGTAAACATAAATAAGAGAAAGTATCTCATTTTAGAGGCATGGGATTTGGAAAGAAGCTTCATTTCTTTGAGTTCCAGGATTATTAATATAAGAGAGTACCTCTAGACCGACCTAAAAAATAACGAGCGTTTTTATAAGGATGTTGTTATTACGTTGGTTTTGAAAGTTTCTAGAATGAGTGAACTAAGAAGGAAAAAAGAAGATTTTCCATCCCTTACTCACATAAAGCAATTGAAAGCTTGTTGGCTCAAGAGAATAAAATTTCTAAAATAAATATTGGTTGATGTTGACACTTTAAGTGTCAAAAAAGGGAAATTGTATTTTAAGTTGATTGAGTTAGATTTGTCAAGAACTATCGGGGAAGTCCAATATCTGAAACTAATTTTAAATTATATGCTAATGACAAGGTATCAATTTGAAGAACACTTAGAAATATTGAAAGTTGTATTAGCAGAAAAGTTCAATAGTATGACTAAGTACTTAGAACATGAAGTTGAAAGTTGGCTTGTAAGTTATGTTAATAAAAAAAAAGACATTGAGGACATGCATCACAAACTTTCAATTGACTTAAGAGAATTAGAAGGTAAATTATTTGATATCAAATTTAGATGGGAAATAATTGTCCCGCCAATGGGAGAATACATCGAAAATTGGTTAAATCAATATTTAATCAAGATAATTGAAAATATTAGGTAGAGGCGGTTGGTACTGGTCATGAAACTGCAACCAAACACAATAGAAAGGGGACATCAATGAGAAAATAGAGACAGGGTATAGTTTCTTTACTATGATTCTCCTCTTCCAAATGGGACCCCTAACCCTTCTTTTATAGGCTAGAAGAAGCTAGGTATTTGGATGAACCCTCGGCCATGCATGGCCGGAAGGTTCAGTTAACTCACCCAAAGCTGAGTGTTCCATCAGAAACTTTCCTTTTTTCATGCTTTTGTAGGTACATGCGGGTTGTTTTGGATCAGCGAGCGTGTACATGCGTGCAGCAATAGAGCGGGGCATGTGGGCCTTTATAAAAAGTGTTTTTAAGAAGAGTTGTTCAGTGTTTTGGAAAAGAAGGAATCTGAGATGGCCTGATGCCAAGTAAGCTTGTCTGGTGCAAATTAGGGTTATAACACATGAACGTGGTCATGGCCGATATACCCTCTAAGTTTGGCATGTTGTTATCCAGGTCGTGGGCTGTGAAATTAAAGGGAACTCTACAAATGGACATGTCGTACGCTACCATTCCTATCTTTGGCTAGGAGAGATGGTTATACAGAGAAGTAATACTAAAGTACATGGTAAGCAGTAAGATGTAGCCTAATGAACATCCTATCTACTCCGTTGACACTGAGGTCAACTCCTCCATATTCTAGAATTACCTGAGCTTTGAAGATGAAGAGTAGAGTGCACTGATACGAGGAACCAGATAGAGAACGAGATGTGGAACATGAGTTTTGATGGCATTGTCAGTAAACAAGGGGTAGGGGTTAGCGTATGGATAATTCCTCCCAAGGTGGGCACAAAAGTCTGCTCATACAAGCTCACTTTTGACTATACAGATAACATGGTTGAGTATGATGTTGGTTGTGGAGCCTGATTATCTTCCTGATTCAGAGGTCTTTGCTTTCAGCCGTGTTTATACCCCATGAAGTATTTACACCCCAGAAGTATGTACACTCTTCCACGCGGGGGAGTGCAGAGGGGGGGTACCCCCTCTGCGGGGTCCGAGGGGTCCATCACCCCGCCTGGGGGGTCTCGGGGCAAGTGGGCCCCCAGCGGGGGTTCGAGGGCAGCGTCCCCCGAAGCAAAAATTGCCTTGTAAAAGTATATGTAATTTCATTGTAAATCTGGACCGTTCATTATAAGGTCGCAGATCTAACGGTAGAGATTATGTTAGGGTTTTTTGCCCTAGAAGGCAACCCTCTTTTAT
>ML781228.1:583601-613408 GCA_009831015.1 Picea engelmannii
TAAATCCCCATTGTGGATTAATCATGTCATTATTATTATTTTTATTATTAGGTTAAATCCCCATTGAGGATTAACCAAGTCAGTAATTGTATAAGGACCAAATCCCCTTTTGCAGATTGGTCATCGAACAATTATAATGTAAAGAATAAGAAGTCGGCCCCAGCAGTTATAACGAAAGGTCGGCCCAGCCAGATTTAATTAAAGGTGGATTTATCCACCCAGTATGAGAGGTTGGCACTGCCAAAATGGTGTCTCTTCACACGTGCCAGATTAGTATAAATAAGAGGCTAGCTCCTCACTTCTAACACACACTTCACTTGCTCATGTTCTTATGAGGCAAGGTGATATTCCAAGTTGGTGAAAGAAGAAGAAGGGTGGCGCATCTCTTGGAGGAGGATTTTTTGTATTGGTTGAGTTATCTCTTGAACATTTGTATAAGCTTTTATGATAAGGAAGTTTTGCTGGGTTTTCTTCCCCTAGAGGGTTTTCCAGGATAAATGTTGTGTCTATTATGGATGTGTATTTCTCAGTGATCTTGTGGTTATTATGCTCTTGTCTTTCTGAAATGCAAAGAACTATAATGATAGCATAAACATTAACACAATCATGCTTGATATGACTGACCTAAAACCTCATCTCCCTTACCACGTGGCATTTTAGATAGTAGTGGCTTACACCATAAAAATTTTTACTCAGAACATTTTCTACATGGTGGTTGATGAGGGTGCCTTGACATGCGTGATGTCATTGGCGTGCTGGAAGGCCATTGGCCAACCCATTTTGTTTCCTTCACCTACTCTTCTTACCGCTTTCGACGATCATTCCTTTCGACCACATGGAATCATCCCCTCTTTCCTATGCAGTTAGGGGGAAGACCATGTGCATCGAGGTTGAAGTGGTCAATGTGTCTCTCAACTAAAATCTTTTGTTAGGAAGGAGTTGGACCTATGGTATGAAAGTAGTGGTCGCGACAAATTTTCAGATCTTGTTGTTTCCACATGAGCATTGGATCATGTCCATTGATCAATTATTTTTATCCCTCCCTGACCCTTCATCGGGAGTATCCATGGTCCCAATGATTGATAACCCTCAGCTTGACATCATCAATGTAGGGGTTGGTTTGTGCCCACCTTTGATGGGTACTTTTGACTACCCGCCTCTAAATGGCAATGTCCAATACATATCGATTGTCCCCGACCAACCTAGGGTTGAAATATTTCAAATCTCGTCGTTCCGCATGACTTACTTTAAGGATCTGTGGAATATTCCTTCCCCATTAGCCATGATGGAAGGGGAAAGGCACCATGGAATGGCCATGCCTTTGTCCACGACAGAAGTTGTGTACTCTATAGTCCAGCAAGCTTCTAACAACCCCGATCTGACCCCCTCACAGAAGTTAGATCTAGTTCTCGAGCCTATTTTGGCTCATGGTTCCCTTGCTGATACTAATTCCTTAGAATTAGTCTTTCCCTCAGAAGAGATGATTATTGAGGCAATGACTAGTCCGAACAGACCCTAGGATGATCTCCATCATAGATCTTATTTCCTCCTGGAGCTAAGAAGAATTGAAGCAGGTGAATTCACTCTTACTCTGACTGGAGACAGGGCTTTTCCTATCAATCCTTTGGCTATGCACGTTTTTTACATTGAAGGAAATATGGAAACCATCTCTAAAACAATACCTATTGATATCTCTAGAACCCCTAGCGTCATGGAGAATGTCTTCGTCAGAGCAGAATGCTCTCCTGAGATAATTCAAATCTACAAGGATTTATTTAAATAATTATGCGATTTGTTTTCCTGGTCTTACAAGCAAATTCCAGGCATATATCCAAGAATCGTCAAACATGAAATCACAACATATCTTGATGCTAAGCTAGTCTGACAGAAGCTTCGTCTGGTTAATCCTAAGAAAGCAGCAACTATTAAGACTGAAGTAGAGAAACTACTCAAAGTTGGTTTCATCTATCCCATCCAATTGACTCAATGGGTGTCAAATCCTATGCCAGTCAACAAAAACTAGGGTACAATTCATGTATGTACGAACTTCCATGATTTGAACAAGGCCTGTCTAAAGGATAATTTCCCTACACCATTTATTGACTAGATAGTCAATGAATGCGCAGGTTGTGAGGCATTTTCTTTCATGGATGACTTTTTGGGATACAATCAGATATAGATCAAACCCAAATACCAACACAAAACCACTTTCATTTTTCTGTGGGGTACATTCTCTTATCGCAAGATGCCTTTTGGTCTGAAAAATGTTGGAGCTACTTTTCAGTGGGCCATGTCTTTTGATTTCCATGATCTCAAACACATAGTCTAGGCTTATCTTAATGATTTAGCATCTCAATCTCGTAAGAGAGCTGATCATCCCACACACCTCCAACTCATCTTTGAGGGATGTTGCTACTACCGGATTCACTTGAATCCAAACAAGTGTCATTTTTTCGTAACTTTGGGTCGTCTTCTAGGTTTCATAGTTTTGACAATAGGGATTATGGTTGATCCTCTAAAGGTTGAGGTAATATTTCAGTTGCCTCCCCCATGCAAAATCCCTCATCTTTAGAGGTTACATGGAAAAGTGAACTTTTTACAGCATTTCATCGCAAACTATGTCGAGATCACAAAGGGTTTCATGCATTTACTAAAGAAGGATGTTCCTTTTCATTGGGATAAAGCCGCTCAGTGATCTTTCGAAGCATTGAAATGTTCCCTCATGTCTGCCCCTCTGCTTTGGCCACTGAATTATAATAAAGATTTCTTATTATACTTGGCCTCTGCAGAGTCAACCATCAATATGGTCTTGGTTCAGGAGGATGATTTTCTCTCAGAATACGTGGTTTATTACCTAAGCCGAGGCATGGTTGGACTGGAACTCAATTATTCCCACGTTGAAAAACTTGCGTTGGCAACAGTTCATGTTGTACAACGATTCCTTCATTACATCTTGTTTTGCAAGACCACCATCATTGCCATTCTGAATCTGTTTCAATACGTGTTGACATGATGTGTAATCGACGAAAAGATCAGTAGATGGATAGTTATCCTCCAGGAATTTGACTTCAATTTTGTTTCGGCAAAATCCAAAAATTCGTTGGTCTTTGCAGAACTCATCTTGGAACTTCCAGTTGAATCAGGTGGTGTTATACCCGAGAAGTCACCTATCAAAGGAGACATGTTTTTGATCACATCTTCGGACCCCTGGTATGGAGATATACTAGTCTATCTCCAGAATTTGAAGTGCCCCACCTGTGCTTCTCATGATGAGCATCACCGTATATGCCATCGGGCCAAGAACTATGTCATACTCGAGGACACTCTGTATCGTCGAGGTGTAGATTGCATCCTTCATTGATGTCTCACACATGAAGAAGCAGAAATCGTGCTTAACGATTGCCACACTGGAGCATGTGGTGGTCATTTATCTGGGTTGGTAACAGCCCAAAATATTCTATGAGGTGGTTACTTTTCACCAACATTAATCAAAGATTGTGTTGAATCAGTCAATAAGTACCACCCGTGTCAGATCTTCTCTTGGAATGTGAGGGCATGCCCCGCTCCCATGTTTCCCATCATCATAGTTGGTCCCTTCACCAAGTGGGGGATTTATTACGCTACATGAAACCCCCCTTCAGCAAGGGGGCACTGTCATATCATCGTAGCAGTAGACTACTTCACGAAGTGGGTCAAGGCTATGCCAATGTTTAAATATAATGGAAAGAAAATAGCTCTCTTTTTGTTTAACCAAATCATATCAAGGTTCGGTGTCCTGAGAGAGATTGTCACTGACCATGGAAGTCACTTTCATAACAAAATGGTGTATGAGTTAATGTCAAAGTTTGGGTTGAGGCAAGAATATTTTTCACCTTACTACCCACAATAAAATGGTCAGGTGGAAGTTGTGAATAAGTCCCTTAAGACTATTCTACAACGAATGATCAATTAGGCCAAGTCAAATTGGAATTTGATGTTTTACTTGGCACTATGGGCCTACCGAACGTCTATTAAGACTGCAACCAGTTTCTCCCCTTTTCAAATCATTTACGGGCTGGAAGTAGTCTTGCCTAGAGAGTGTTAGATCCTGTCTCTAAAGTTGGCAGTACAGTTATTCCCAGACACTTCACCGCTTGAAGAGCGTTTATTATATCTTGAGAATCTCGATGAGTAGCGTCGGGATGTGGCCTTGGCTAATGAGGCTCACAAACAAAAATTAAAGTGTCAGTATGATCGGTCCATTCGTCCTTGGATTTTCTTTGAAGGCGACCTTGTTCTAGTCTATGACCAAGATAAGGATCCCCTGGGGGCAGGCAAGTTCAAACCCATGTGGTTCGGACCTTTCATCCTGAAGGAGGTTCTAAAGAAGGGTTCTTATTGTCTATTAGACTTTGAGGGAAATGATTTGGTAGAACCTAGAAATGGGCTCTACCTCAAGAAGTATTACTCGTAGGTGGGTCGCCTTGGGTGACTTCTTGTACATATGTATAGTTCTTATACATTTTTCTCTTTTACTTTTTGTATTTTTGGTTTTATGGACGTTTCATTTTTTGATATCATCTTTTTCACTATGGCATATGTCAAGTGAATCAGAGGCCTTTTTGGGTTTGTGGACGACGCTAGCCGGCACACTCGGAGGTTTTCTTCCGCAGCTTGGGTGATCTTCACACCTCAGGGAAAATTGCTATCTTCAGGAGGTATCTGTTTAGTGGACGCCACAAACAATTTTGTCGAGTATAGCGCAGTCTTAGAGTTTCTTTGTGATGCTTTGTTGCATGATATCTCTCACCTCCAAGTCTACTTAGACACTCAGCTAGTTGTGTCCCAGTTAAATGGGGTTTACCATGTTTAAGATCCAACTCTACACCGACGGTTCCTTAAGGTACATCTCTTAGAACGAAGCTTTGATTACATTACGTATATCCATGTTCCTAGGAGATTGAATCAAATCAAAGATACTCTAGCTAATCATGTATTAGATTGGCATATTTCACACATGTAATAAAAAGCACACACACGCACATGTAAATACATTTGAAATAAATGTAATCCATAAGACATAAAAAGATGTAAATATGCATATATATATCGAAAATATCATAGTACATGGGTGGGCGTAACTGCCTCAAAAATATGTCCAATAAGAGCCATGGGGCTTATGCCCTCAAAAATATACAAAATGTGCCCTCGGAATGTGAGTAGTCTAGCCTATCTAAGGGCGAGGCCTGTTGGCCCTGCCATAATGAACAACGACGTTTGCGTGGTACCCCAACTATGTGAGGTTGCATCACTAGTGGAAGATCCTTTATCTCTTCCATAAGGACTATGCGAGTGAGCACGGTGAGGTTCCACTCCACCTGTCTCAATACTCTCTCAGCCTCTTCGGCTGGAGGCCCCCCTGCTGCTGCTGTTGCTGCTGGTCCGGTGGCTGCAGCTGGTCTTGCCTCTGGTCTAGGACACCGAATAGTCCTTGAGAAGTCTGTTGGATGCACTGGTCCCACATCTGTACATAACAGATACATAAGTGTCAAATACTCTGGTATACAAAAAAAATGATATATATGTAAAGAAATAAAAATTAAATAAATATGAAAAAACAAACTTACTCATCTCTCCTCACTCCGCTCCGGGAGGTATAGGCATGTCAGGATCTCTAGAAAAATTGATCCCGACATAGGGGTAGTCCTCTATTGTTGGAATCTTCCATGCCCACCAGTCAAAAAATTATCATCGAAGGCCTCTACATTCCTCCCTCCCCCCTATCGTGGCATCAACACCGCCCATCTACATAATGCTGGGAGAGAGGCCACATGCTCTCATATCATCTCTCGCATACTAAGATTGGGTGCCCTCTCAAATAAAAAGGAACACAAAATAGACCTGAATCCAAATTTTGTTCTCCCATGTCCGACACTCTGTTAGTTGTCTCTTCATGCAATCTAGCATGGTTGTACTCCATTCGAAAATATGTGCATTTAAGCACTGCACCGCACAATGCATGTGCGCTCGGGATGCCTGATGTAAAGCTACAGATCCAGTGATCCACCCAATGAGTAACACGATCACTTTCAGCAATAGATTGTTGATCTTGTTTATCGTCACCTTAGAACCCACTTTCTCAGTACCAGCCTCGCAATGGAGTCCAATCAACTCATCAATGTTATGAGGCCCAGGGGGAAAGGTACACAAGTTGACTGGATCCCCTCTCCTTGAGAGACCAGTCAGGAAGTAAATATCTTCAGTAGTTGGAGTCAACAATTGCCCCTCAAGCATAAATGCCTCAGCATCAGGATTCCAGTAATCTATCAAAGCATTCTGCAACCTGGGTTGTGCCCTCATAAATGGACATTGGAAGAATTTCAACAACCCACATTGTGCTAATACAGCGATAGTAGCAGGGTATTGTGAGACCAAAAAATCAATGCCTTCATGCTCCCTCTCTCTCCAATGGACATACATCCTGCAAAATGACAAATTCATGGGGATTTAACTCTTTCTTTTTATTTTTTTCCACATATTGGAGGGTGTACACGGGCTGTATTGGACACAGTCACATATGCACATGTGTAGATTGTTTTCTTCATGTGGGTAGTCCCACTACTGCATGTGTACATGTAGGGCCAACCTTTTTAAAGGTCAATGCCCCCCCAAAAAACAAAAGGAAATGTGAAAGGGAAGAACAGAAATGCAGGAGGGGCTAGTATGTACTTACATGGTCCAAGCAGAAGTTCATTTCGTCCACTGAAGCTCCCAGAATCAACTCTTTCGGAAAAGGGGTGTTTTTGAATTTTTTGTCAATTCTCAATTTACAATGGTGATAATGAGCTGACAGCTTCTATTTATAGATTTTGTGGCCCCTTTTTGTCATTTTTTGGACCCTTTTTTCAGTTTTTCTAGCCTAAAAATCATTTAGTGTGGTTATCGAGATTCTTTTGGGATGTTATGATACATTTTAATTTTAGTTCGATGAACTTTTTTTAGAGTTGGGGCATTTTTTATGTCCTTTGGTGAAAAGTCTTTTTTCCAACTTTGTGCATTAAAGATAGGATTCCACCTCCACTTGTTGCACCTCATTGTCTTTTTCAATTTTCCATAGGATCGATCCCATTGAATTGTGACACAAAACCCTCACTCCTGCTCTAGAAGTGTCATAATTTATTGGTAGAGCCTACCTTCACATGGATGCCCTAGGTAGATCTTGGTTTCATTTTGGTGTCCATGCTGTCGCTAATGATTTTTGGCTTGGGAGTCCTTTTAGTCCTATGTTGATTATGAGTTTGGGCCTTCACATGTCTAATATGTTATCACTCTTGGTTTCACCCTTGGGACTCCCAAAACAACAGGTCTTCTTTTAAGCCCTTTTCGGACCCTCTAAACATGAAAATATTTCTGAGCGATATTGTTGTCCTTCATGCTCGCCAAACTAAAATTCAAAGGCATGTCTGTTCAGTGGTAGTTTACCCATTTTTCGGTCCGGATGGTCAAATGTATGAACAAAGGTATACTCTAGGGACCTCAGTTCTCTAGAAGAGTATTCTCAGGTATAATTTTAACCCTTTTTCAGGCCTGAGGAACTAAATTTATGAAAAAGGGACCCCCACAGAGTCCATAGTTAAGCTCTTTTCAGAATCCCTAAAATTGAAAAGATTTTCGAGTGACCTTGTTTCTTCACACTCGTTAAATTGGTCAAGAAGAACATCCCTTATGGAGTCCATAGTTAAGATTTTTTTCAAACGCCTTAAATATGAAAAAATTGCCGAGTGATCTTGTCTTTGTCAAGACTCATTAAAATGATGTTGAATAGATGTCTTTTTGGTGCTAGTTTACCCCTTTTTCGAACCGACTAGACTACCTTCGAAAAAGGTACCTCAGTGGAGTCTTCTTTTACACTTTTTCAGACTCTCTAAAAATGAAAAACCGTTGAACTTACCTTCTCTAGGCTTGTTAAAATTACATTGAATGACGTTATCATTGTGTCTTGTTAATCACATTTGCATTCTTGTGTTTTTGGCCTAATGTCGGCTCCATGTTGCTCTCAAATGAACCATCAAAAGCATGCCTTATATGCAAGCCTTGCATCACTTTGCCTCTGCATCTTGACACCTTGACCCATGGAGTATTTTTTCTGAGTGTCCTTTTCCTGCATATGTCTCCTTTCTCTAAGCATCAGTGTGTTCCTTGCGATTGGAACTAGTATGTCTGCGACACTCATTCCTCCTTTGTAGAGTATCATTTTTTTATTCTTTTTCAATCTTTCCAAAATTATTGAAAAAGACAAAAAAATCAAATATACCCCAAAAAGAGGAAGGGAAAAGTATTTTCTTTTTGTTGATAGCACAATGATTTTCTCATGGACTAAGCACATCCTTCTATTTGTTCGTCAAGCTCTAGGATTCAATATAACCTTAGGAAGTTGTTCTCGCTACATAGAGTTGTGTCCTCCTCCATTTGGTTACCCTTCCAAACATATGGAGAGTTTGTGTTGCCTACTACATCGTGAACTTATGTCAATGCCATGTTGTCTAGGTTTCATATTTTGTCATGATTTTTTCCAAAAGAAGTTTTACTAAACTTGAGTTCGCCCTTCTATAATTTGTCTCTTGTCCTTATGCCTAGCCACCACGAAAGTCCAATCAAGTCCTTGCTTAAAATCACTGAAGATCTCTGTCTGATCATCGAGATCATTCTGTTTATTTCCGATGATCCCTCAAAGACCTCTGGGTAGCAAAGTTGTACACTGATATTACACTCCTACCCAAATTTTGAAGATTTTGAAGTTGTTTCTCGAGCTTTGAAGACCTCATCTCCAACCATCATGCGTCATTGTCTTCTTGAAGATGGATACTATACATGTATATATTTTTTATTTTGATATGTAAATCCATTGTGTACTGCTTGCGGCTACACTTTATATAGTTATAGGACATGGATCTTCAGTGTATTTGATTGGCAGCCATGATTTTATTTCATCCTGAGCATGTGTATGCCTGCCTCAGTGAGACAAATGGTTATTTTGCAGATGGCACCTCCTGAACTCTAGTCTCTGGGATCACTCGCTTTGTATGTTGGTAAATATTTGTAATGTATTTCGGCCATCAGATGCTCTTCTGATCTCACACATTAGGGGGCATCTGTTATAACCCTAAATTGCACCAGACATGCATACCTAGCATCAGGCCATCTTACTTGCTATCTTTTCCAAACCATCATTGAACAACTCTTCTAAAAAACCATTTTTTTGAAGGTGTGCATGCCCTACACCACTACTTCCCGTGTACACATGCTTGTTGCACCACTACAGCCCACGTACACTCACAAAAAGTGCAAAAAATGAAAATTACAAAGGGATACAGGTTTTTGGGCCGTTACCTAACCATTTGACCACCCATAGCCAGTCACCCCAACCATTACTATCTCTTTTGGCCTATAAAATAAGGTGTTGGGGTCCCATTCCAAAGGAGAAGCATGAGAGCATAGAAACTCTTCCCATTTCAGTATTCCTGCTTTGCTCCAATAATTTTCAACCACATTATGAGTTTGAGCTAGAATTCCTTCTTCCTCCATTGCAAACCCTTGCCATTTCCCTAGAGAGAACTGAGGAGGATAAGAATACATGGAAGAAGTTGGTCCATGGTGAAAAGGAGCCCAGGACCGATTTTGACGAGAAATTTTCGGTCTCATATTGTAAATGACTTTTTTGAGATTAATATAAAGAAACACTTTTTCCGTACCGCCAAATGATGTCTTAAATATTTATGATTTGTTTACATTTTTTTTATGATGTCTAACCCACTAATCCATATATAGAATGCATGCTTGTAATTTCTCGTTTGTCTTTTGGTGAATGTAGGTTGGCCTTGGAAGGAGATCTGTAGTCGAGAAACAACTAAGCGCAAAGGGATCGACACCGGACGCGGAGTTTAAGGTATGCCTACCAGATCCCTACACTTTTTATTTTATGTATGATTGTGGGGTAATGGAG
The DNA here is from genome assembly GCA_009831015.1 of Picea engelmannii. Classification (NCBI taxonomy): domain Eukaryota; kingdom Viridiplantae; phylum Streptophyta; class Pinopsida; order Pinales; family Pinaceae; genus Picea; species Picea engelmannii. The sequence goes on from ML781228.1 coordinate 593,584, forward strand.
GGATAGTTGTTAAAAGTAGGAGACTTTGGATGGTTAGCTCTGCCTGCACTTTAGAACCCTAGTGTAGTCTGTAGGGGGGTTTCCCACTATAGAACTAAAGCTCCCGTGCTGACCAGCCCAGACTTCATGAAAGACTTCATATTGTTTTCATTCGCCTCAATGCATACAATTGTAGCTGTGTTGTTACAGAAATACAATCTGAACTTTGAGAAGCCTATAGCCTATTTTAGTAGGATGCTGATGGATTCTCCACTAAGATATGACATTATGGAGAAATAAGCACATGCCTTGGTAAAATACCTAAAGTAGTTCAGAACGTACATATTACACTCCCACGTTATCGCTTACATACCCAACAACTCAGTCAAGGATATCATGACTCAGCCTGACCTTGAGGGAAGAAGAGGTAAGTGGATAGCATCCATGCTGGAATACGACCTAAAAATCAAGCCCATGAATCTGATTAAGGGTCAGGGCCTTGCAAATTTGATGGTGCAGTCGAACTGTGACCCTTTGGGAATCAACTTCATAATTTATTTGTCTGATAATCCTCAGGAACAAACAATTGTGCAGGTGTCTCAAAAGTTCATCGATTCACCATGGTATACAAACATCATCTATGTGTTGAGGAATATGCAATCCCCTCTAGGTTTAAGTAATATCAAGGCCAGATTCGTAAAGCTCAAAGCTGTTAATTTATGCATCTTGGATAACTCACTGTACTGGAAGGATCCCGAAGGGATATTACTGAGTTGTTTGTTGGAAAGCGGCGCGAAACGAGCTATCGGGGAATTCCACAAAGGAAATTGTGAAGGAAATCACTACTGGAAAAGCATTGCACATAAAATCCTAAGAGAAAGTTACTATTGGCCTAGCATCTTCATATATGTATACAAAGAATTTTCCAATTTCCATGAGTGTAAGATTTTCAATGGAAGGAGAAAGTTGCATCCCATGCCACTGAAACCAATCTTGGTCAAAGCCCCTTTCATACAATGGGGCTTGGAATTTATAGGGGATATCCATCTGCCATCCTTGGTGTAGCACAAATGGATACTCATGGCCACATATTACTTCACGAAATGGATAGAAGTGATTCCAACTAAGCAGGCTACTGATGCGGTCATCATTCAATTTTTGGAGACAAACATCCCGTTGAGATTCAGATTCCCTATCAAGATCATAATAGATAATGTGGCCTCATTCAAGTCCAAGAAGATGGATAAGTTTTTTCAGGATTACAATATAACCCTAGGACATTCTAAAGTGTATTACCCATAGGGAAATGGGTTAGCAGAATCATCAAATAAAATTTTGACTAGAATCATCAAAAGACTCCTGCAAGACAATAATAAGGCATGACATAAAAACCTTATTTACATGCTATGGGTGGACAGGGTCACTACCAAGAATTCCATATTGACCTCTCCATTGCAGATCATATATGGCGTAGATGTGGTTTTCCCCACCTCGCTGGGGTTTCCCGTTAGGAAGTTATTTCAGGAACATGAAGTTGATCTAGATGATGCGCAGAGGAGGATAAATTAGTTGATTCACACACAGTATATGAGGGAGAAGGTGTACAATCGATCACAACTCCACCGAGAAAGGATGAAGAAAACCTTTGATAAGCATTATAATCAGGAGGAATTTTCGAAGGTGGACCTGGTGCTGAAATGGGACGTGAGTAACAAAGATAAAGGAAAGCACGTAAATTTCGATCATCTCTGGATGGGTCCATTCAGAATTAGTGTATATCGTGAGAACAATGCTTATTTTCTAGAAGAGATTAATGGAAAACGTGTTGGTTGGGGTCTTGTAAACGACAGGTTCCTCAAACATTATTTGGTGCAATAAAGGTCGTTTAAGTCATATGTCATTGTAAATATTCATTTTTTTTTTTTTTTCAATATAGGCATTTTCGAGTCAGTATGTCAGCAGAAAATTGAAGCACGAAGCGAAGGCCCTGAGTTTATGTTGATTCTGTTAGAAACTGTGTCAATAATTTTAGGTTGCATTTTATTTTTCATGTTTCAGTGTCTGAAACTCGAATAAGTCCCAATGGTCAGGAACCTAGTCTATTTTTTTTTGCTACCTCACTAGAAGGATAGCATCCCCGTTGGAGCTAGTTGTTAGCGCCCTCATTTTTATTTTTTAATAAGAGTTGTTCTTAGTCAAGTCATGGTCCACGTGTCAAAGCATGTGAGGTCAGTTACTGAACAACAAAGGGGTCAAATTCAGAAAGTGTTTGGTTGGCCCTTAGAGTTGAGAAGGGATGTCAGAGTCAAAACATATGTAAATGGTACGAGTTTGCTCCCAAAGGGTTGGGTCTTGTCAGAAATGAAGTCTTTACGTGCCGAGGGTTGAGGAAAGTTGTTAAATAGAAGTTGCATCGGTAAGTGTAATGACCATTGTCAACTCATTATGAAGGCTAAAAGAATGAAAAATCATGGCTCTTGTATCACATATGCTCTACAGCCCTTATCAGTTGTACTTCACATGCCCCAAAGTGTACTTTTCATGTAGATGTGTTACGGTAAATCTCCAGTTCACTTCAAAACATCTAGTCGCCATGAATTCAGTGTTCCCTGGAACGATTCCACCTCCCTCCTGCTCTATTATAAATTCTGTTTTTTTTGCATGCATTATGTTTTTTTTTTTTGTTAATTTGTGCGAGACCTGTTGGCTACGCGATTAACCTGTGGCTTGAGAAACCGTGACTCAGGGGCATCTAAGCCATCAAAATCACCCGGGGATCGCACCTGGCCTGAGCCACACCAACCCTTAACATGGTTGGATTTTTTGTCCCTGCAGGTTTCGAACCGGTGACTTTAACATCACGGAGTGGCTTAACAACACACTCCGTCACCGACTGTCCTACACCTCAGGAACTTCTGCATGCATTATGTTCACCAACCAAGCTCATGCATTATTTGTAGTCCTTCTCACAAGCATGGGTTAATCAATATTTTTTCCTTGGGGCCGTGCCAAATCCATCGCACGTATGAAAAATATGCATTGCACCATGGCAACCTCCCAAAATATAAGGAAGGGAACGCGAAGTGGAAAAAGCATTGGGCCCGAGCCCCAAAAATTGACGTTGATCAATGAAGATCCAAAGGTCATAGCGTCCTTTGAACAGTTCGGGTGCATGGACTTTTGGAGGAAAATCCAACGATTTAATATGAGGCTAGCTGAGTAGTTCACACACAGTTTCGACGGTTTCCAGTAGTTCACTATTTAGGTAATAGAAGAAACTTTGTCGACCATGAAAAAGATCCCTCTGCATGGAGAAAGGTGGTTCAAAGGCATGTCCTTGGACACACAATTCTATGAAGACTTCATCAAGTGAGACTATTTAGGTGAGAAGGTCGATATGGGCATTCCAAGTATATATTTGCAGGAACCTTTTCAGAAACTCCTTGGAGTAGTTAGGAAATATTTCACTTGTGAGGGGAGGTTCGACAGAGTACATTCACATCACATTAGATTGTTGATGCACTTCACGGGAAGGAGACCATTAAATCTACCCTTTTTCTTACACCAGAGCCTCTGAGATATGGCAGACAGCTCCCGAGCTGAAGCTCATCAGCCGAAAAGGAAACTATCTCATGTCTCGTTGATTAAATTGTAGGTAGTTGAGGAGTTAAAATGGTTGGTAAGCAAATGCGATTCATTTTTTCTTACAGCGGTGCTATAGTGGGAAAACGCCCCTACGGACTACACTAGGGTTCTAAAGTGCAGGAAGAGATAACCATCTAAAGTCTCCTACTTTTAACCACTATCCTGAAAACACCCCACATTCATATACAAAGTACAAAGTATATGGATATGGTAGTCTTACCTTGAACTCCGTGTCCGGTGTCGATCCCAATGCGTTCAGTCGCTTCTCGACTACAAATATCCTCCCAAGGATGACCTACATTCATCAAAAGACAAACAAGAAACTATGAACAATCATTCTATATATGGATTAATGGGTTAGATGTCATAAAAAAATGTAAATCATACATAGAGATAAAACACGTCATATGGGGGGACGACAAAATTACTTCTTTATATTAATCTCATAATGTCACTTACAAAATGAGATCAGTGACTACTCCTCAAACCCGGTCCTAGGCTCCTCTTCACCAAGATCCAACTAATTCCATGTATCCTTCTTCTCTCACACTTCTCTCTAGAGAATAGGCATAGGTTTATGGATGAGGAAAAAGGGAAAGAATGGGGAATTCTGGCTCAAACTCACAATGTGGCCGCAAATTCTTGGGGCAAGGGGGGATTAGGAAATGGGTAGATTTTCACTTATTTCATGCTTATCCTTGGAATGGGATCCCAAAATCTTCTTTTATATGCCAAAAAGATAGTTATTCGATTGGGTGATGGGCTATGGGTGATCAATTGGTTAGGAAACTACCCAAAAGCATGTATTCCCTTGCAACTTTTTATTTTTTGCAACTTTTTTAGGTACACGGGGGTTGTAATGTTGCATCTAGCATACGTACGTGGGAAGTAATGGTGCAGCTAGTGTACATATGTGGTCAGTAGTGGTGCAGGACACGTACATCTTCAAAAATTTGGTTTTTAAGAAGAGTTATTCAGTACTGGCTTGGCAAAAATAGTAAGTAAGATGCTCTGCTGCTAGGTATGCATGTCTGGTGAAAATTAGGATTATAACAGATGCCCCCTAATGTTTGAGGTCAGAAGAGAATCTAATGGCTAAAATGCATTACAAATCTTTACAAACGTATGAAGCGAGTGAGCCCGAGACTAGAGTTCAAGAGTTGCCATCTGCAAAATAAGAATTGTCTCACCAAGGTGAGCATACCCATGCTTAGGATGAAATAAATCATTACTTCCAATCAAATACACTTCATATCCATTTCATATAACTATATAAAGTGTAGCCACAAACAGTACACAACGAATCTACATCTCAAAATTAAAAGATATACATGACTAGTATCCATCTTCAAGAAGATAACGACGTCTGGTGGCTAGAGATGAGGTCTTCAGAGCTCGAGCAACAACTTCAAGATCTTCTAAACTCAGGTAGGAGTGTAATCTGAGTGTACATATTCACTACCCAGAGGTCTTCGACGGCTTGTCGGGGAACATACAAGAGGATCTTGGTGCTTAGGTAGGGAACTTCATTGATTTTGAACAAAGACTTTGATTGGAATTTCAAGATGGTCGGGCATGAGGACAAGAGACAAACTGTAGAAGGGTCAAATAAAGTTGGGTAAAAAATCCCTTGGACAATAGCACGGTGAAATATGAGACTCAGGTAGCATGACATTAACATAAGTTCACAATGCAAGAGGTAACACAAACTCTCCATTTGTTTGGAAGAATAACCAAACGGAGGAGGACACAGCTCTATGTTACGAGAACAACTCCCTAAGGCCATATTAAATCCCATAGCTTGACGAACAAATGGAAGGATGTGCTTTGTCCAAGGGTGACTCATTTTGCTTCCATAAAAAGAAAATACTTTTCCCATCTTCTTTTTGGGGTATATTTGATTTTTTTTGTCCTTTTTCAATATTTAAAAATCTTGAAAAAGAATAAAATAATGCTACATTACAAAGGAGGAACGAGTGTCGCAAACATACTATTTCCAAGCACGAGGAACACACTGATGCTCAGAGCAAGGAAACCTGTGAAAGAAAGGAACACTCGGAAAAATTCTTCCATGGGTCAAGGTGTCAAGATGCAGAGGCCAAGTGCTACAAGGCTTGCGTATAAGGCATGATTCAAAGGTTCAGTCGAGATCCACATGAAGTCAGCATTAGGTCAAGGACGTAGAAATGAAAATTTGATTAATAAGACACAATGATAACGTCCTTCAATGTAATTTTAAATGAGCCTAGAGAAGGTAAGCTCAGTGGTTTTTCATTTTTAGAGAGTCTAAAAAAGTGCAAAAGAAGACTCCACTGGGGTACCTTTTTCGAAGATAGTCTAGTCGGTTCGAAAAAGGGATAAATTAGCATAAAAAAGATGTCTATTCAAAACCATTTTAATGAGTGTGATAAATACAAGATCACTCGGAAATCTTTTCAATTTTAAGGAGTCTGAAAAGAGATTAACTATGGACTCGCTGCTTTTTTCTAAATTTAATGTCCTTAGCCCGAAAAAGGTTAAATTTTCTAAGGAGAACTCTCCCAATGATGAATCTCCCAAGGTGTAACTTTTTCCTCCTTAATCTATAGGATGGAAAAAGGGGTAAACTCATGCCAATAGATGTTTTTCTGAACCAATTAACGAGTGTGAAAGAACAAGGTCACTCGACTATCTTTTCAATTTTAAGGAGTCTGAAAAGAGATTAACTATGGACTCTGTAATGGATGTTCTTCTGGACCAGTTTAATGAGTGTGAAGAAACAAGCTCACTTGGTGATCTTTTCACTTTTAGGGAGTCTGAAAAAAGATTAACTATGGACTCTGTGGGGGTTCCTTTCTTATAAATTTAGTCCCTCGGGCACGAAAAAAGGTTAAACTTATACTTGAGAATACTCTTCTAGCGAACCGAAGTTCCTAGAGTATACCTTTTTTCGTACAATTGACCATCTAGACCGAAAAAGGGGTAAAATATAGTCGGACAGACTTGCCTTCAAATTTTATTTTGGCAATCGTGAAGGGAAACAAGATTTCTTGGCAATCTTTCCATGTTTAGAGAGTCAGAAAAGGGCTTAAAAGAAGACCTGTTTGTTTTTTGGGAGTCTCGAGGGTGAGGCCAAGAGTGATAATACATCAAACATGTGAAGGCTCAAAATCATAATCAAAAAAAGACTAAAAGGACTCCCGAGCCTATAGTCATTAGCAACGGCATGGACACCAAAATGCAACCATGATCTACCTAGGCCATCCATGTGAGGGTAGGCTCTACCACTAAATTACAACACTTCTAGAGTGGCAATGATGGTTCTCTGTCGCAATTCGGTGGGGTCGATCCTATGGTAAAGAAAAAAAGAGGACGAGTTGCAACAAGTGGAGGTGGAATCCTAACTTAAATGCACAAAGTTTTAAAAAAATACTTTTCACCAAACGACCATAAAAGTGCCCCAATTCCCAAAACTTTCTTCGAACCAAAAGTAAAGTGTATTGTAACATCCAATGAGAAACTCAAGAACCAAGTTACATGATTTTCAAGCCAGGAAAAATGACAACAGGGGTCAAAAAATGACAAAAAGGGACAAAAAAGTCTATAAATAGAAGTTGGTAGCTCATTATCACCATTGCAAATTGAGAATTGACCAAAAAGCCAAAAACACCCCTTTGTGAAAGAAGTTGATGTTGGGAGCTTCAGTGGATGAAACAAACATCCTCTTGGACCAAGTAAGTACAATCTAGTCCCTCTTGCATTCCCAATTTTCCTTTTTTAATTTCTTTTTGTTTTTTGGAGGGGTGCATACCTTTAAAAAGGTTGGCCCTATGTGTACGTGGGTTGTCCAAGCACAGCTCGCGTATGCACATGGGTTGTGAAAATTATGCCTACATACATACGTGATTGTCCTCAATACAACCCATGTACATCCTCCAACATATCAAAAAAATTTAAAAATGCATCATTTAACTCTCCTTTGAACTTGTCATTTTGTAGGATGTATGTCCATTGGAGAGAGAGAGAGCATGAGGACATTGATTCAATGGTCGAGGAAGACCCCACTATTGTCACATTAAAACAATGTAGGTTGTGGAAATTCTTTCAGTGTCCACTCATGAGGGAACAACCCAGGTTGTTGAATGCCTTGGTGGATTACTGGCACCCAGATGCAGAGGATTTTATGCTCCAGGGATAGTCGTTAACTCCAACGAATGAAGATATTTATTTTCTGAATGGCCTCTCAAGGAGAGGGGAACCAATCAACCTTCGTGATTTTCCCTCTAGGCCTCACAACATTTCCGAGTTGATTGAACAACACTGTGAGGACAGAATAGATAAATTGGGTTCCCAGGAACCAATCCACAAAATCACCAGAATATCACCGAAAGTGAGAGTTTTACTCATTGGGCGGATCACTAGATCCGCATCTTTACATTAGGCCTCCTGGTCGCATATGCATTACACAGTACAATGGTTAAATGCACGAGTGTTCGATTGGAGTACAACCATGCTAGAGTGCATGAAGAGACAACTCACAGAGTGTCGTGGGCGGAACAAAAAGAACATCGGGTTCGAGACTGTTCTTTGCTCTTTCTTCTTCAAGAGGGTACCCATTCTTAGTCCCCGAGAGACAATACGGAGGCATGGCCTCCTTCCCGGCAGTGTGTAGGAGGGAAGTATTGTTGCCACGACAGGGGGGAGGGAGGACCATTGAGCCCTTTGATGATACATTTTTTTACTGGTGGTCTCAGTAGATTCTAGTTATAGAGGACTACCCCTATGCCAGGATCAACTTCTCCAGAGATCCTAACATGCCTGTACCTCCCGGAGAAGAGCAAGGAGAATTAGGTATGTTTTTCTTTAAAAAAAAATAAAAATATTTCTTTTATAAATATAATTTTTATATGTACCAGAGCACCTGAAAACTATGTATCTGTTATGTAAAGATGTGGGACCAATGAATCCAGCTGATTTTGCATGGAGCATGTGTCATCCATGACTAGAGACAGCAACAGAAGCTATCGAACCAACAACAGTAGCAAGTGTACCTCCAGTCGGAGAGGCTGAGAGAGTTTTGAGATGAGTGGAGCAGAACCTGTCTTCACTCACTCGTACTGTGCCTATGGATGAGATCAAGGATCTCCCGCCATATATGCGGCCTCATGTTGTTGGGGTTCCACAGACCTGGGTCCAGCTATTTCAGCATTTGGAAAACGTTGTAGTTCACTATGGCAGGGCCAACAGGCCTCATGCTTATCTTAGGGTGGACTATTTACGTGTCGAGGGAACTCTTTGTATATTTTTGAGGGAATAATCCCCACAGTATATACCAAACTCATTATTTTTTGAGGCACTTGCGCCCACCCATGTACTCTGATACTTTCAATATATATATATATATATATATATATATATATATACATCTTTTTATGTCTTATGGGTTACATTTATTTACAAATGTATTTACATGTATATGTGTGTGCCTTTTCTTTACATGTGTGCAATATGTCAATCTAATACTTGATTAGCTAGAGTATTTGTCATTTGATTCAATCTCTTAGGAACATGGATATACGTAATGTAATCGAAACAACATTATAATAGAAGTACCCTAAGGAATCGTTGATGTAGAGTAGGATCATAAACGCGGTAAACCCCATTTAACTGGGACACAACCAATTGTGCATCTAGGTAGACCCGGAGGTAAGAGATACCATGCGACAAAGTGTCACAAAGTAACTCTATTACTACACTGTATTCGGCGACATTTTTTTTGGCATCACCTAAACAGATACCTACGGAAGATAACAACTGGACTTGAGGTGTGAAAATCACCCAAGCTATAGAAGCAAGCCTCTAAGTGTGTCGGCTAGCATTGTTTGAAAATCCAATGAACACATCTGATTCACTTGACATCTGCCACATTGAAAAGATGACATCAAAATGACACGTCCATAAAACTAAAAAGACAAAAACTAAAAAAAATGTATAAGAACTATACATATGTACAAGAAGTCACCCAAGGCGACCCACCTATGAGTAATACTTCTTGAGGTAGAGCCCATTTCTAGGCTCCACTAAAGCTTTCCCTTCAAATTCAACCAAATGATAAGCACCCTTCTTTAAAACTTCCTTCACGATGAACGGTCCGAACCACATGGGTTTGAACTTGCCTGCCCCCAGGGGATCCTTATCTTGGTCATAGACCAGGACAAGGTCACCTTCAAAGAAAATCCAAGGACGAACGGACTGATCATACTGACACTTAACTCTTTTCTTTTGATCCTCATTAGCCAAGGCATCATGTCATTTCTCATTGAGATGCTCAAGATATAATAAGTGTTCCTCAAGCGGTGAAGTGTCTGGAAATAATTGTACTTCCAACTTAAGAGATGGGATTTGGAATTCTATAAGCAAGACTGCTTCCAACCCGTAAACAATTTGAAAAGGTGAGAAACCAGTGGCAGTCTTTACAGATGCTCGGTAGGCCCACAATGTTGATTATAACATCAAATGCCAATTTGACTTGGCCAAATTGATCGTTCATTGTAGAATGGTCTTGAGCGATTTATTCACATCTTCCACCTGACCATTCTCTTGTGGGTAATAAGGTGATGAGTGTTCTTTCCTCAACACTAGATTTGATGATAATTCAGACATCATTTTGTTCTGAAAGTTATTTCCATGGTTAGTGACAATCTCCTTCGGGACGTTGAACCTTGCTATTATCTGATTAAACAAGAAGAGAGTTGTTGTCTCTCCATCATATTTGAACGTTGACATAGCTTCGACCCACTTGGTAAAGTATTCTACTGCTACAATGATATAATGGTAAACCCTAGCTTAGGGGGGGGTGGCATGTAGTATAATCAATTCCCCACTTGGTGAAGGGGCCAACTGTGATGACAGGAAACATGGGAGTAGGATGTGCCCTCATATTCCATGATATGATCTGACACAAGTGGCACTTTTTGACCGATTCAACACAATCTTTGATTAACGTCAGCCAATAGTAACCGGCTTGTAGAATCTTTTGGGTTGTTGCCAACCCAAACAAATGACCACCACATGCTCCAGTGTGGCATTCATTAAGCATGAGTTCTACTTCTTCATGGGTGAGACATCGACGAAGGGTGCAATCTATACCTCAACGATACAAAGTGTCTTTGAGGAATAAGATATTTTTTTGCCTAATGTCGTATATGTCGACAATCGTCACGAGAAGCAGAAGAGCGAAACTTCAAATTATAGAGATAGACTAGTATATCTCCATACTAGGGATCCAAAGATGCGATCAAAAACATATATCCTTTAATAGACAACTCTTCGGGTATAACATCACCTGACTCGACTGGAAGTTCTGAGATGAGTTTTGCAAAGACCAACAACTTTTTGGATTTCGCCGAAACAAAATCCAAGTCAAATTCCTGGAGGATAACTATCCATATGTTGATATTTATGCCGATTATGCATCGTTTCAACACATATTGGAATGGATTTATAACGGAAATGATGGTGGTCTTGCGAAACATGATATAGTGATGGAACCATTAGATAGCATGAATTGTTGCCAACACAAGTTTCTCAACATGGGAGTAGTTGAGTTTTGGTCCAACTAGGCCTCAGCTCAGGTAATAAATCACATGCTCTTCAAGTAAATCATCCTCTTGAACCAAGACCATGTCGATGGTCGACTCTGCAGTGGCCAAATACAATAAGAGATATTTATTATAATTGGGTGGCCGAAGCAAGGGGCAGACATTAGGGCACATTTCAATGCTTCGAAAGAGTGTTGAGCGGCTTCTTCCCAATGGAAAGGACCGTCCTTCTTTAGTAAACGCATGAACCCTTTTGTGATCTTGGTATAGTTTCTAATAAAACACCATAAAAATTTTGATTTTCCCTGTAAACTTTGAAGTTGAGGGATTGTGCACGGGGGAGGCAACTGAATTATCACCTCAACCTTTAAAGCATTGACCATGATCCCTATTGTCAAAACTATGAAACCTAAAATATGACCTGATGTCACGCAAAAACTACATTTGTTTGGATTCAAGAGAATCTGATAGTAGCGACATTGCTCAAATATAAGTCGGAGGTGTGTGGGATGATCATCTCTCTTGGGAGATCATGATGCTAAATCATCCAGGTAAGCCTCGACTAGGTGTTTGAGATCATGGAAAGCAAAGGACATGGCCCACTGAAAAGTGGCTCCAACATTCTTCAGGCCAAAAGGCATTTTGCGATAAGCAAATGTACCCCACGGACAGATAAACGTTGTTTTATGATGGTCCTTGGGTTTGATCTGTATATGATTGTATCCCGAGAAACCATCCATGAAAGAAATGACCTCGCAGCTTACGCATTCATCGACAATATAGTCAATAAATGGAGTGGGGAATTTATCCTTTGGACATGCCTTGTTCAAATCACAGAAGTCTGTACATACGTGAATCGTACCCTATTTTTTGTTGACTGGAATGAGGTTTGACACCCATTGAGTCAATTGGACAGGGTAGATGAAACCATCTTTAAGTAGCTTCTCTACTTTAGCCTTAATATCTACTACATTCTGAAGATTAACTAGACGAAGCTTTTGCCAGACTGGCTTGGTGTTAGGGTAAGTCGTGATTTCATGTTCAATGATTCTTGGATCAATGTCTGGCATTTCCTCGTAAGACCAGGCAAAAATGTCATGGAAATCCTTAAATAATCTATATAGATTTGAATCTCCTCAGGGGAATAGTCTGCTCCGATGAAGACATTCTTCACGATGCAAGGGGTTCTTGAGATATCAATAGGTATCGTTTTGGTGATGGTTTTCATATTACCCTTGGAATAAACTGCATGCGTAGTCAGAGGATTAATAAGACAAGACCTATCTCCAGTCATAGTCAACACAAATTCTCCTGCCTCTATTCTTCCTAACTCTGGGAGGAAGTATGATATGTGATGGAGATCATCCCAGGGTCTGTCTGGACCAGTCAACACCTCTAAAATCACTTTGTTAGAGGGTAAGACCAAGTCTAAGGAATCGGTAGTGGAAAGGGAACCTTGAGCCCAGAAAGGCTCGATAACTGGATCTAACTCTAGTGCAGGAGTTGGATCGGGGTCAGCTGAAGCTTGTTGAACTATAGAGTATGAAACTTCTATCGCAGACAAGGACATGTACATGCCATGGTTCCTTGTCCCTTCCATCATGGCTGATGGGGAAGGAATAATCCCTAGATCATTAAAGTAAGTCGTACAAAACGACGACACTAAAATTATTTTAGCCTTAGGCTGGTCGGGGATAGTTGATATCATTTTGACATCGTCAAAAGGAGGTGGGTAATTGAAAGTACCCATGAGAGGTGGGAAAAAACCAACCCCCACATTGACAATGCCAGGCTGTGGGTTATCAATCATCAGGACCATGGATGCCCTCGATGAAGGGTAAGGTCAGGAGAAAGACAATTGATCAATGGTCACGATTTGGCCCTCATGTGGAAACAACAAGACCCAAAAAACTATAGCAACCACTGCTTGCATGGCATATGTACAACTCTTTTCTAATAGGAGGTTGTAGTCGAGAGGCTCATCGACTACTTCAACTTCGATGCACACAATCTTCCCTCCTAACTGCACGAGGAAAGAAGGAATGATTCCATGTGGTCTGAAAGAATGACCATCAAAATCCCTGAGAAGAGTAGGTGAAGGAGACAGAAATGATTTTCCAATGTCCTTCCAAAATGCCAATGACATCACGCATGTCGAGCACCCTCATCAACCACCATGTGGAAAATACTTTGGGTAGACGATTTCTTGGGGTGAGCCACTACTATCTAAAATTTGATGTGGTATAGGAGACAAGGTTTCAATTCAATTGTATCAAGTGTGATAGTTCCTAGATTACATGTCTCGGTGGATCCTAAGGTGGCTAACAGAGCCTTTCTCTATGAAGGGTAGCTCTGAAGGACCTCCAAATCAGACATCACGCAAGAGGTTTGTGAAAAATCCTCCACCACAGAGTAGTTATGGGTGGCCCTTGCATTTGGATTATGTGAAGATTTCTTGAATGCCCCTTTCGGGATGCATGTCATTATTTCAACCATCATATTCTCGATCTGGAGAGGAACATACGGGTTTTTGGATTATTTTCCCTTTTCTGCAATACTTGGTGTTCCATAATCATGTGCCCTAGTAGCTATGTGAGATTCACCTTTCAACATATAGATGTTCAAGGTCGAGGGATTGCAAGATGACGAAGGGGGTCCCTGACTACCCCCATCCGTGTTCCCAGAGGCTTGACTTAAATTTTTCCCATGAGGAAATGGGTTTGTTAACACTACAGGTTGTTGTTGCACCAATAACTTTTGGGCCTCCACGAGTCAAGGGCACAGCTGAGTCAGGTGGTCTTCCACATAGAGATTGCATGGATACTTTGACTTCTTTCTCTCTATGTTTCCCCCGCCAGCGTTATTGGTGGGTTTCTTATCCCCCTTACCCTTCTTTCATTGATTTTTCTTCCCTTTTTCCTACTGGTTGGTCTTTGGGTTTGGCGATTACACATTGTGTACATCCGACGTCTAAGCAAGGGGAGCAGCCAAAATAAGAGTTGGGTTGGCCACTGTCTATTGTATTGACAATTGTTGCAATTGGTTTGACAGCATATTAGTGGGTTTTTCTTGTGCTAAACCAACAATGTCATCGACATGTGGTCTAGACTTATGTCTGGTCTTATCAAGAATAGACCATGGCACATATGACAAAAATTCATAAATAAAACCAGACTGAGAGTAAATCATCTCTAGTTGTTGAGCTCTCATTATCGCTTCCTCCTCCAAAAATACCCCCGACATTGCTACATCCTTGGATAGTTGGGGTACCAAAGACTTAAGGAACCATTCCAGTAGGAATGTTGGTGGAAGTAGTACTTTAATCAAACTCTTTTAGCACTGCCATTCTCAGATGTGATCAGAGATATGGTCCACCTTTGGCTACTCAAAGTTGGCCAACAATTTTGTGTCGGCATCATATCTCACAGGTAATTGATAATGGTTTAATAAAACCAATGCCAATTTTCAAAAAGTAGAGTATCTTGAGTGGTCGAGCTCGATGTACCAATTCGTGGCACTCTCAATAAGAGTGCGTTGAAATAGACACAACTGAACGGATTCGTCCCTCAAAGAATTGGATGAGCACCATAGATGAAATGTGGTCACATGATCACCTATATCTTTGTTAGGCTTGCCTTCAAATTTTGGAATGTCCGAGGGAAACTTGGTCAACATGGTAGGACAACATGGATTGTGACAGATTGGGTCATTCAATAATCTTGACAAGTCTGGAAAATGCAAAGTTATCAGAAATGGTAGCTTAGGTTGTTGAGTATGTATAGGAGGATAGGAGCCTAGGTTTTGGCTGGCACCAGGTTTCCAGGAAATGTTAGGCTTTTGGCCTAGGTTCTGGTAAAAACCATGGCCTAGGCTGGCATTCATATGCTTCTCTTGTTGAGACGTCATTGCCTGACTCCTGTAGTAGGATTTTGAGGGATGAGAAGGGATTGACCATGGTCCTGAGCCTTACCTAGGGTTCCATTGACCATGGAAGGGATTGCCCCTGGTCAACATCCCTGATGAGGGAATTGATCCGTACCATGGATTCCAAGGTCCTTGAGAAGTGTGTGCCCCCTGTGCAAGAATAGTACCCTGCGTAGGATTTTGTGATCCAAAACCAGGGTTTCCCTTAGCCGAGGTGGAAGCTGATGAAAATGCATTGTTACCAAATGCACTGAACAAAGAGAATGAAAAATAACCCATCGGTGTGGTACTAGAAGAAGGTCCTTGACTACCTGCTCCGGACAGGTTGTAGTTCATGGTCGGATAGATGGGTTGTTGAGGAGCGTCGCCAAGTGAGGGGGATGATGGAGGTATATGACCCTTTCCGTAAGGGAAATAATTATAAGGGGTTGAGGTGCCCCCCATGGACCCTTACAGAGGAGCGTTTGAGCTCCCTGCCCCCAAACCCAAAGTCTATAAGGTGGAGTAGGAGAGGACCGAGTTCATGTCAAAGTTGGGAATCCCGTATGAAAACAGAGGGCCCTTCGCACTCTGTGTAAACAATGCAGTGATCGGTGCCATGGATGGAATCAGACCACTTCTTGAGGTAGAGGTGGTCGAGACCATAGTGGCCCAGACCTGTGAAGGTGAGTTAGGAGGTGGAATGCCCCCGGTTGTGGCAGTCGTAGAGGGAGTATGATGACTCCCTCACGAAGTAGCATCATTTGCTTCCATTGTTGCTTGTAGGATTATCTGATGCTCCTAATGTGTTACCCTTGGAGGGGAAATCTATATCAGAAGTGGCATCGACAAGTTAGTGATCGAAGAGTTATACGGATGGAGAGCTTCCACTCCAAGGTCAAAAATAGTTGGTCCCTCCGGAAATGAATGTTCTCCTCTTAGAGATGGCTCGGGTATAGCTTCCTGTGGCCCAATTGCCTCAAATGATCCTTCTTGGTCAAGTCTTCACCTTCACGGTGGCGGTAGTGGCTTTAAGTTAACCGGCGACATCCCCAAAAGACTTTGTGACCAGTGGAGCTCTTGATCTTCCACTATGTGAGAGGATCAATGACACACTAAGTCTTTCTATTGTTGAAGACTAAAACACGCACTAGAAAATTTTCTATGAGATGCAGCAAGCAAACCACTATTACTAGTTGGAAGAGCAGTTACAATAGCCAACACTAGAGCAACTTACCGGTGCAAGTGAAACTTGAACACGGAAGCACCCTCTGGGTATACTCTGTAAAGCATGGTCTAATGTTCACCCTAGGTACCATGATATACCCTCGCAGTCACCTATGTAAGTCCCTAAAATCAAAGGCAACTAGGCTTCCATCTCGTGAACAACTACCGGGCGGGTACAGTTGATAGTCGAGTGGACCGCAATGAGTAGGGTATCAAGCCTGAAACCTATCGAGGGTATCAAAAGCAAGTGTTACGAAAGATGACTGAGAACCTTGAATGGATTCAAGACCCATGAAACTCTGTGGAAAATGCGATCAACGTAATCCCAAGATAAGTCCTCTATATGTGTTCCTTCGCTACAATTGTTCTGGCTTTGGAGGGGTTATCTCCACTACCTTTCTGCACGTGACCTCGTGTTTATTCCCTGTGTTAGAGGGGGGTCCTAGATAGTTTCCATGTTAATATACTTTTTCACTCCCTAGCACAGAATCCTATGTTTTTTTTATAGGCTTGAAGAGTTTCCTCTCCAACCTAAATCAAGGCTCTAGCCTAATCTAGTTAATGGACCCTACAAACACAAAGTTTGATTAATTTTAATTAAGCATTAATTTTAAGTGGTTTATCTTAAATCAAAGGAATGGAAATGAAACTGATGGTGTTTGTTAAGAGACGAAAGAGAATAACAAATGTTGGAAACAAAATTACTTATTTTTCTCAACAAACAAAGATTTGCAAATTGAACACTCTTTAACTAACTTTTCTAAATAACTTGTCTTTCTAAGATCTTTTACAAGAAAAAACTCAAAACAGAATTTCACTCGACTACGAGCTACTTAAAGTCCTAAGTATTCAGTAAAGAACTTAAGAAAGAACTCTTTTTCCTGAAAAAACAATTGACCTAACTACTTAACCAAACAAGAAACTGAAAACTTTTTTTAATATGCTCCAAAATAAGAAACTTGAAAATGAATTATTTTCTTTTCTTCTAAATCAAGTAAAAAAGGGAAAGTGAAGACAATACGAGACCAAAAACCAACTTCTGGTCTACTGCGGCTCACAGAGAGTTACTGACAATACTAAACAATTTAATCATAAAAAAACTCACAAAACTTGTCTCAAACCCTAATCAAGAAAACAAAAAATCTTGATAAAGAAAAAGATAACTACTATCAGACCTAGGCCAAAGACTGTATGAAATAGAGACCAGGGATAAATCAAGAAAACCCTTGAGAAAAATGGCTTCACAAGGAAGAGGATGAGAGCCTCTCCTTCAAAAATATTTTCCTGACACAGGCACAAAATTGATACTTCAGCAGCTTGTGTATGTACGTGGGTTGTCCAAAGATAGGGCATGTATGTACGCGTGCAGACCCACTACAGGCCGCATACACCTCTGTGACTTCTCTAAAAAGAAAAAATTAATAGTCAAGCATAGGCAGGGAGTACTGGTATGGAAGACCAGAATCCCTTAAAGACACAAAAACTTACTGAAACTAAAAAAATAGTAAATAAACCAATTAAAAATACCCAAAAAACAAAAATCCCCTAAAAACCCTAGAGGCACCCTAGTATGGTCGCTAATTCTTGCTATAGTGGGAAAACCCCCATATGGACTAGACTAGGGTTCTAAAGTGAAGGCAGAGCTAACCATCTAAAGTCTCCTACTTTTAACCACTATCCCGACAACACCCCACATTCATATATAAAGTAGAAAGTATAGGGATCTAGTAGTATGACCTTGAACTCTGTGTCTGGTGTCGATCCCAATGCATTTGGTCACTTCTCAACTGCAAATCTCCTCCCAAGGCTGACCTTCATTCATTAAAAGACAAACAAGAAACTGCAAGCAAGCATTCTATATATGGATTAATGGGTTAGATGTCATAACAAAATGTAAATCATACATAGAGATAAAACATGTCATATGGTGGGACGACAAAAGTACTTCTTTATATTAATATCATAATGTCACTTACAAAACGAGATCGACGACTGCTCCTCGAACCCAGTCTTGGGCTCCTCTTCACCAAGATCCAACTGCTTCCACCTATCCTTCTTATCTCACACTTATCTATAGAGAATAGGCATAGGTTTATGGATGAGGAAAAAGGGCAAGAATAGGGAATGTTGGGTCAAACTCATAATGTGGCTACAAATTCTTGGGGCAAGGGGGGGATTAGGAAATGGGTAGAGTTTCACAGCTTTCATGCTTCTCCTTGGAATAGGACCCCAACACCTTATTTTATATGCCAAAAATATATTTATTCGGTTGGGTCGCGGGCTATGGGAGGTCAATTGGTTAGGAAACTACCCAAAAGCCTGTATTCCCTTGCAACTTTTTATTTTTTGCAACTTTTGTGGGTATACGCGGGTTGTAATGGTGCATCTAGCATACATACATGGGCAGTAATGGTGCATCTAGCGTACATACATGGGTAGTAGTGTTGCAGGGCACGCACATCTTCAAAAATTTGGTTTTTATGAAGAGTTATTTAGTATTAGCTTGGAAAAAATAGTAAGTAAGATGGCCTACTACTAGGTATGCATGTCTAGTGAAAATTAGGGTTATAACAAGTGGTCATTCCCAAGGATCCAAAGGGAGATTTCCCTCCACCCGTGGAAAGGATAATATCACAATGCGCGGAAGCTGGAGTGGGAAAGGCTGCATAGGAAGGAAGGACATTGGAAGCCCTGACCCCTCAATAGAAAATACCCCAAAGAAGGGGCTGGCCAATGAAGAAGAAGGAAGCTAGGGAATCCCAAGTCCCGTGTGAACCACACACAAATTTGGCTGCCGATGAATTTCTCATGTGCGTCATTCGGCTAGAACCTGTCGAAGGTACAAGTTGAGCAAGATGGAGCAGGATGGGGAGGACAGATGTCAAAGGCACAGATGTTCATGATCCATCTCAACAGCTGAAAAAAATGCAGCTCGTTATCGTTGAGCTTTACCAGGTGTTATCACTCCGAGAAACCCTTTGTGGTTGCAGACCAAAGGTGCTTGGTAACTTAAGAAATGAATGTTTTTGTATTTTGTAAATGTGGATCAATGGGACAACTCAATACAACTTATAGCATTCAAACATGTAAATGATAAACAAATAGACAGTGCTCTCAAAGATTGATTAATCAGCAAGTAACTTTAAAGTGGGTGGAGAACAAATTGTAACTAAACCAATGCAAAGCAGGGTCTAAGAGACAACCAAGAGACTTATTATCAGGCTATGAGCTAACAATGGGATAACAGCCATTCAAAGCTTGACAACACAGATAATAATGCAAAAGAAAGATGGAAAACTGACAATCAAAATTGAAAGGAACCTGTGATCTGTATTAACATAGAAAGTTTGAGTACAAAAAGAGTATTTCTCTATCCAGAATCGAACCCTTAGAACTCCAAATGTCTTTGGCTTTATAGCCTCTTACAATCAGTTTCAGATCCTAAAACAATGGATCTGATATTCTAAAAATAGAAAGTCAAAACTAATTCA
>ML781228.1:630232-665760 GCA_009831015.1 Picea engelmannii
TCATACTTCAGCTAAGTATAATCAAAATAATTAATTAATAACTTGTAATCTATTAAGGTTATATAATAATTAATTATAATTTAGCTAGTGTTTAGGATTAGTTATGAAATTATTCACAGTAATAAGAAAAGGGTCATTACAAAGTGTCAGCTCTTTGGCTGATTTTCACGCTGCTTTTTATGTGTTTTGTGAAGATCATTTTCCAGCTGATCTTCTCTACCCTCAGTGTTGTCATGAATTTCATTTGTTGAATAAGAAATCAGATAGTTATGTGAAATATGCTACAGTAGGAGATGCTTCTCATCATGAACAAGATATTGATGATCTACAGAATGATGGCCATAGCATAGATGTTTTAAACAGTACACCAAATACATCCACTATCTTAGATTGTTATCAAGATCATATTGCCTCCTTTGAAAACTTAAAAAGTGAAGAGCAAATTGACAAGACAACAAGTGGCAGTTTCAAATATGCAGAGGATCATGAGGGCAGCCTACAGTTTCAAGATTTGGAGAGACTGGAAATTTACAGCAGACATGAAGAAAAGCAAAAAGAATTAGATCAGCGGTACATCATGCATGTTTCTTTGATCGAAGCTGAGCAGTTTACAGCTGACATGGAGATCGGTGGAAGCCATCGGGAGCAGCATGTCAACCTTCAGTTGGAACAACTGCTTGAAGAGGTATTCCTTGGCGTTTTTAATGACCCTATCACTGATTATTTAGAATTTATGAACAACATAAATGTCAAAATATATCCTTCAGAAGAAGAATGGTTTTGTTATCCTTTTAAAATGCATTTTTGCATTCTGGGCATTCCTTTACTTTTTGGGTCCAGTTCAAGCAGGTTATCAGTAAATCATTCCCTGACATGGCTTCATTGGAAGCATGACTTCACTTAATAAAAGCCGGTACTGTTGGTTTAGATGTAGGAGTAGATAGAAAAATAAGCTCATCCTACGAGCATGTAGATCACTTTCAGTCATTGTTGAATAAAAAAGCAAGCAGAAAGTAGTGCATCTAGCCCCAGGCAGTAGCTCAATTAGCAGTAGCTACAAATCAGGCAAAAGGAAATGGTCGAAGCAAATCAAGTGATGTGCAGGAAAATAAAGTTGTTTTTACGAAGATGGAGAAATTCGTGTGGAGTTCACCAGATGCTAGCAATCCTCACATTGCTAGATGCATTAAGAGATTCATAGAGTGGCCAAGTGGGTATCCAAAAGAACAGTTTGAAAGCCAAGATTTTGGAAACAAAGATAGAAAGCCAGAAAACCCAGCTGAGACATGTTTTAAAACAAAGGCACTAGGAACTACAATTTTCCAGAGAGGAACACTGGATGTGCCTTTTTCATGGGTGGTGTTATTCATCATAGGAAAGAACAGGTCTTTAACAAGGCCGCTACTGTTGTCAACTCATGATTATTATTGATGGTTGTTATGGGCCTACTTTTCCCAGTTGTGCTGCACTTTACACACACAAAATTGCATGTTGGACGATCAGGATTAGCCCTTTCAAGGTTTAGCAGCTGTGTTATGCTTGTAGCATATGTATTCTACCTTATCTTCCAGCTGAAGAGTCACAGAAATCTTTATGAACCCATAGATCAGACTCAAGGAGAGAATGGAGGAGTTACAAATGAAGAGGAAGTTGTTGTGATAACACGCTGGGAAGCAATATCATGGCTTGCTATCCTGGCTGCTTGGATTTCTTTTCTCTCAGGATATCTTGTAAATGCCATAGAGGGGGCATCTGAGTCTTGGAATATGCCAGTTGCTTTTATAAGTGTGATTCTTCTACCAATTGTTGGGAATGTTGCAGAGCATGCAAGTGCTATAATGTTTGCTATGAAAGATAAGCTGGACATCTCACTAGGTGTTGCGATTGGATCTTCAACACAAATAACAATGTTTGTGATTCCCTTTTGTGTGGTGGTTGGTTGGATCATGGGAAAGTCCATGGATTTAAACTTTCAACTTTTTGAGACTGCTACACCAATTATTACAGTCATTGTGGTAGCATTTATGATTCAGGAAGGTACATCAAACTATTTCAAAGGGTTAATGCTCATGCTACATGATAGTCGCTGCAAGCTTCTTTGTATAGGTTGATCCTGAACACGATAATGATTAGCAGTGTGCTTCAGAATGGCTTGCGGGGTTCAGAGGTTGAAGTATCTTATTATGCTATGGATGGGAAAAACATGATGAAGAAAAGACCATACCCCTACATATTTAGCATAGAAGGCCATTTATTCCCCATGACTCCTGATCTTGTTCAATTCTCTGAGCCTGTTCCATATTGGTTGAAGGCAATGCCAAGGCGAGGATGACAATGCCCGGATCTTCCCACAAAAACTTTTGCTCATACTGCAAAATCAAATGCTAATGATGTTGGTCTTTTGCATTAGGGACCGTTGATTCTTTTGATAGCTTCAATGGAGAGTGTGCCTAGTCTGCCAAACCGACAATCTTGCACGATCGTTCTCAGATTTCTTCTTGTGGGATTCAATTATTAATAACGTCTTTCTGAATAAATCAGTTCCCTGAATCTAGGCAGTGGTTTTCAAATATTTTTATATCATGATGCCGTTATATATAAATGCTAAGATACCTTAGCAATCTCCTATAAGATCACTGCCCGATCTTTTCTCCCTCTGTCCAGCAGTCTGATAGATTCTGCAGCATGGGCGCCATTGGAAGCGCCATTGGAAAAACCCATTATCTATACGAGTCTACAGATATAGAAGATCTTCATCTCTTTGCCAGTGAATGACTAGTCTATTGTCGCCCATTTTTATTGCACTGCTACGCACCTCCAGGATTGTTTTAGGATGAAAACAGTTGCAAAGTTAGTTATGTTGCAGTCCACTATCCACAGACTGCAGAAACACGACCATCGTCTGTGGCTTCTTGTATTCATTTAATTCCTAATGTTTGCATCATTTTCTGCATTATTAGTGAATGCAATAACGATCCAATATTGGCCGCAAGGGAAGCTAATCATCCTGGGAAGAAGGAGCAGATTGCTGTAAAGGTTCAGGAAAAGCAATTCACCGAGTGCAATGAGGATTCTTCCATTCAAAGAGATGCCATAATAAATGAAGAAAATTCCTCAGACATGTTGACATTGGAAGATTCCAGCATTGATTGCTTTGTAAATGTTGAATGTGGCACTTTAGAGACAGATTGATTTTCATGAAATTTGGGATCTGTCCATGCATCATTTGATGAAATTTATGTAGGCATGGGATCGCATGTAAAGGGCATCATGAGGAAAAAGAATGGAAGTCAAACTTCGGCTATGGTTGTACAGTTGTCTAAGGGATTTCATTTGCAGATATGTATTCAGTTTCAAATTGGGCAGAATCTATAGGCACAAACACAAAACTCCTTACTTCTCAGTTTCAATTGCCTAAAATGCAAGGTATAATGATAGTTAATCACAATGGCAGTTCTCCAAGTGAAGATTATTTTCAGCCTAAAATATGTAGCCAAGATGCCAACTATGAACCAATTGCTATGGAAATGAGATTATACATTGACAGAGATAGGTTTTCTTCAGAAGGCAATGGAGATATTATTTTGGATGGCGAGTATATATAGCTGAAATCAATGATGTATTTTGGGAACAAATTATTTCAGAGACTCTAACCTTAGCATGAGGGACAGAGGAGGCTGAATCTGTGGCACCAGAAAGTCTTACGAAAAGATCAGGATGAGAAACCATCTGAAAATGGAAATTGGTGGAGTAAAAACCAAAAAAAAAATGGATCATCTGACAGAATAGATTGGTCAACTGGCATCAGTATCAAATCCTTGATATTTATGTCTTGGGATAGATGCATGTTGTAAAAGGATTTAGGAAAGTTGATCCAAATCGATTGGAATTTGCAAAATGAAGGTGTGCTTAAGAATATTTATAGGCTGAAGCCTATACATAGCCATACTCAACCACAACAGCAGTCTACCTACCTCCAGCACAGGATCATGTAGGTTTGGAAACCCTTGCCAAAATTGCCAGCTCCATGGAGGGAGAAATACAGGTTGAAATACATCATGATGAAGTTACAAGTCCAGTCAGAGAGAAGGGGGCCTCCTCCAAGAAGCTGTGAAATCGTTTGCAGTAATACAGGTAATCAGAATTTTGATATTTTGATTTTTTTGAAATATTCATGTTTTTCGGTGGTTTAGGCGAGCCCTCCAGTGCTCATTAACCACCAAAAATAAGTGCTTTCGGTGGATAAGGTGCTTAAATCCAAATATTGTTAACCACAGAAAGTTGTTTCAACCAGAATATTCAAAATTTTGCCCAGATTCGAGATATTCAAGTTGGAATGATGTGAAATCTTCTGGAATAGGATGATTATGAATTATCAAATCAACTCTAAACACTATTCTTGAAGAAGAAAGTCAAAAAGAAGTTTTTTAACTATATTTGGTCATTTTTAAAGGGCAAAATATCAGAGGATCTAAAAATGCTTTGTATCTGAAGTTGTTGCTGTTTTGATACACGATCCAGAATAGGCTTACTATAAAGATGGTTGCTCGTGTGCTAACTTTCTTTGTTTGAAATGCTGCTCTTGTAAGGCCTCTTTCAGAATCAGGAAAATTGCGGTTGACCAGGGATATGGCAGAGTTAGAATTGGTGGTTGGACAGAACTTGTTTCAGGTGGACCAGTTGGGTGCACCTTACCGGGCCCTTCGAGCTTTAAAGCCCCTGTTCTTTCAAGAAACAACCAAACTTGGCAGCAGTCCTCTCTTGCAAGATCTACCTCGCAGTGTGGTCCATCATCATATTTATTCTCGAGCTCCAGATGAGTTGGAATCTCCTCCGCAGAGGGCAAATTGACACCTAAGAAATATTTGTTATGGTTGGATTCACAAGGAGAAGAGAAAATTTGGAAAGGTATCAAAGATACTTTGGATGATTATGCTGCAAAGGTCAGTGTCAGAGGAGATACAGAATTCAGCCCTGTATATCCTCTTATGCTACAATTGGGCTCCCCGCTGGCTGGAAATACTCCAGGGTCTAAAAGATATTGATTGTCAAAATTTTCACATACGAGCAACAGACATCAGTATACTATGAAGCTCTACATAATGT
The DNA here is from genome assembly GCA_009831015.1 of Picea engelmannii. Classification (NCBI taxonomy): domain Eukaryota; kingdom Viridiplantae; phylum Streptophyta; class Pinopsida; order Pinales; family Pinaceae; genus Picea; species Picea engelmannii. Next base: position 635,339 of record ML781228.1, read on the forward strand.
CAATAAGAGGATGATTCCCAGAGACGGAGAAAAAGGCCTAAAAAGGTGCAGATCAAGGAGAATGTGGATGCAACCAGATATTATCAAGTTCACCCTCTTACTATCATTGTTCATGTCTATGATGATGAACTGACTAGTGGGACAAAGCCTAACAAATTGGTTACTCTGAAACTTGAATACTTGCTAAAGCTGCATGTTGTTTGTGCTGGGGTTGATGATATGCGAGGAGGCAGTGAGAACAATTTTCTTATAAACTTGTTTCCAGATAACACTGGGATTGAGCTTCCTCATCAGATAGCTAAATTGTCTTCAGGTCTCAACTTTGCATATGATGAGAAAAGAGCACAAAGGCCATTTAAATGGGTTCAACACTTGGCAGGCATTGACTTTTTGCCCGAAGCTCCTCCATTTCTTGCTAATAACATATCTAGAATTGATGAAGCTGCAAAAGGCGCATCAACTTTGGCGGGGCTGAATATATATAGACAACTACATCTATGCACTTTTTTTGTTGAATACAATATCTGCATTTGGTTGTGGCTTACTGGCATCTGGGGTCGGCATTGGCTACTGGATCTGTGGTTTTACAAACATCTGTTACCATTCATTTTTATCCTCCTTTTGTATATGTAACTTTTCTTGCAGGTCTTTTCCAGGAAGAAGATTTACACTTGAAGGATGTCTACTATTCTAAATTGAAGGATTTTATGGGAAACTGCTACAATAGAGTGCAAGACTGGGTTGCACGCATTGACCATATAATGATCAACATGAGAAGTGAAGCCTGAGTAGCTTCACATGTTAGGGAAATAAAATAGGATAAACCAATCAGTCACCAAGAAAATTAAGTGCAGAACAGAGCAGAGGGATATTCTTTTTGTACAGGTAATCGAGATTCATCAAGTTTTGATTTTTAGGTAAGTTTATGTTTTCGGTGGTTTAGGCGAGCCCGTGTGTGTGCTCATTAACCACCAAAAAGGTTGAATGACTCCATGGCCCAATACTAAAGGCACAAGGTCTGTTAGGTTCTTGGACACCTCATAGGGAGGTATCCATCCCAGTTGGAGCCAGATGTTAGCACTCAAAAACGCACCAGCATTTTTGAAGAAAATATGCCTAATATTGTAGGGAAATTTTCGATAGCTTCCCAAGATCCAAATCCAAATCTGATTGCACCATTGGAAATCTTATGATCTGTAGTTAAAAATCGACTATTTGAACGTGCAAAATGGATATTCCATGGCTGAGAAAATTGATTTTTCCCGAAGGCATTTTTTTTCTGGAAATTCTGACTTTCGGTGGTTTAGGTGAACAGGACGACTATTCATTAACCACCGAAAGCTATGCTTTCGGTGGTTAATTTACACATAATCTTTCCAATTAACCACCGAAATCCTGTAACTGCCAGAATGAGCAAATTTTCATCCAGATCAAAAAATTTCGAATCAAAATGCGATGAAACCTCTTGGAATAGACATGTGGTGAATTATCAAGTCTAGCACAACAATTATTTTTGACAAATGGTGGAGAAAGGAGGTGTTTCAAAGGTTTTTGATGTCTTTAACAAAGGCATAAAAGCAGGATACCTTGCCACATCAGCAAACTCAACTTAGTTTCCATTTGAGAATGATCATTTAGCCTTGGGAGGTTGTTCTACACTTCACTAACAATCAATAGAGACAAATAGGGGATTGGCCTCATTTTGAGGAAGCATCCCACTTCTTTTGCAACAGAATTTTCAATTACTATGTTTAGTATATTTGATCCTTGTTTTCAGGATCTTAAAACTACTTTGTAATGCTATAAATCTTAGGACAGAAGATGAACCAAGGGTTCGATTTTGGATGCTACCATGCTGTTACTGTAATCAAAAGACTTATTCTTATTTTATAGAAAATTGCAAGCTTCCTTCAGTTGTGCTGTCAGATCTTTCTCCTTTGTTCTTTGATAGCTTATGAGTGAAAGTTCCTTTATTGATGCTCATTTAATCTGCTTGTGACTGTCATCTCACTGGTTGATTGTTTTAGCTGATAATCATAAGTTATTTTCTTGGTTATTAAACCCATTGTGCTAGTTTGTATGAAGTATAATATGGTTCAACAGCTGTTTTCTTCCCCCATTTAATCAAACCTCGTCTGACTGCATTGCTAGAAGGCCTTGTGATATTTTGTATTTCTAGACAGTCTTGAAAACACAGTCCAGTCCCTAGATATTCATCTTGATCCAAAACCATATCAAATATTGAGAAAACATTTCCCAAAAAGAGTTAGTTACCAGGCATCTCCGACTTACAGCCTAGGAGAGCTTCCTGGAGTGATAATAGACCCCAAACAATCTGACCTTAAAATATAAGAGAAGGAAAAGAGGGTGTACCTTAGGTCCTTTCGGTCGGTGTAGACCTCCTTCTCCTTTGTACTTTCTTGGACTGTTGGTCTCCTCCCAAATCTGACCTGCAAGAAATTTAGACAACAAAGATAAAATATATTCTATCTCTACTTATCAGTGTTAGGATTTAGATACAAATTTGAATGCATTAATCAAATAAGAACAAAAGCACAATATCTGGGACAGAAACAAAATTCTTTTATTCAGATGTGAATATTACAAAAGTTACAACCTTCTCATTGGTAGACGCTCTGCAAAACTGGTCTAGGCTCCTCTTACTGTTGCTCCAAGGGAATCATTCCTATAATATCTCTCACAATCAACTAATATCCTAGGGAAGTAGGGAATGGACTGTATAGGGAGAAGGATGGAGGGGGAATATTGAGGCCAAATCTCATAAATGGTTGCAAAGCTTGGGCTAAAAGGGGAAGGGATTTTGGAAAAGTATCTTTGTTCTAATTATTGATGTTGGAATGGGACCTCAAGACCTCCTTTTATATGACAAAAGGATAGTTATTCAGTTTGGGTATGGGCTATAGTGGGTGAATTGGTTGGGAAACCATTGATAGCTCATAAACTCCATCGAATTCCTTGCAACTATTTTTATTTTTTGCAACTTTTGGAGGTAAATGTGGGGTTTTTAGTATGCAGCTAGCGTATGTACCTGGGTTGTCTAGTATGAAACTAGCGTATGTATGTGGGAAGTAGTGCAACAGGGCGCATACATGCTCCAAAAAATGGTTGTTTAAATAGAGATCCTCAGCAGTAATTTGGCAAATTGTGCAAGTAGAAAGGCCAATTCCATGTATGCATAGGTAGGGAAATTTAGGGATATAGCAACAAGATAGCATCAAGACATTTGATAATATCATCAACAATCAAAGGCCATAATATGACAAGTATAGACTAGGATACAACCAAATGCAGACTGATAAAGGTTCAAGTTCCAGGATTAAAGCAACAGAAGAAAAGAGTTATGCAGAAGTTCTCAAAGGAAGGAATCATGGTCAACAGGAATCATAAAGGAATGAATAAAAAATACCTTATACATTCAAGCAACAAGGAAGCTTCAATCATTGTGAAAGAAACAACCAAAGAGAAGATCTTGATCAACTAAAGAATAATTACAAAAGGACTACATTACAAAGAATATCATTCACTCCCAGGTATGTAAATTTATTTTATGGTCATTGTTTTTATTGTACTAACTTTGGACATAAGGTTTCAAATTTTAGGGATTGTGCAATATACCATATGAATAATAGTATGTGGAACAGAAATATTTAGAAAGCAGTAATGGAACGACAAGATTATAGCTAGAACAATACCAAAATAACACCAGAAAGAGCACCTTTATTAGAGATAGAAATCTTCACTTTCCTCTTAGAGGGGGCAACCTCTAATGGAGAATATCTCTATTACAATAATCTCCAAGAAAAAATATCCAATACCTCCTACTCTTATTTATAATAATTCTACCTTCTAAGGAAACTTATAGAGGAAGATATTTCTAGAAGCAAAAAATTTTATTAGGTATTCTTACATTGACTTATTCTCCTTTATTTATTAGGCCTTATTAACTAATGTCGACCTTTATTACATAGAAACCATATCCTACTAACTAATGACCCATGAACAGGGGTTAGGATCAGATCCTAACATTCCCTCCCCCTTCAAAAGTAGCCTTGTCCTCGAGGATGAAGGTGCAGAAACTACTGGAGTATGGTTGTTGGTTCCCAAGTTGCATCCTCTAGTGAGGTGTCCTTCCACTTGATCAAAACTTCTTTCATAGTTCCACCATGCAATTGACATTCATGGGAATTGAGGACTACTTCTGGTTGGAGCCAAAGGGATCCTTCTTCATCTAATTTCGGAAGGATATTTTGGACCCTACAATTATGGCCAACCACTTTCTTCAAACAGGAAACATGGAACATCGGATGAATTTTGGAAGTAGCTAGAAGGGCCAATTTGTAGCCCGTTGAACCATATGATTTGGTAGGGCCAATAAAACTTGGGTTCTAGCTTGTGATATATCTGGCTTTGATAGATGTTTTTTTCTAAGGTTGGAGTATGAGAAAAACCTGCTCACCTTCTTGAAAAACCATTTTCGAATGATGTTGGTCTGCCTATTGCTTCATGCGATTTTGGGCCATGTGGAGGTTATCCTTTAGAGGCACTAGGGTGGTTGTTCTACATTGTATCATTGTATCAATATATTGCACCTTTGATGTTCCTGGAATATATGTAGTGATTGTAGGTGGGAATTAGCCATACACTACTTCATATGTGGTCATTTTAGTGGTCGTATGATAGGAATTATTGTACCACCATTCGTCCAAGGGGAGCCACTGCACCCAATGGTGTTGTTTGTCAGAATCAAAACACCTCAAGTAGGTTTCCAAAAATTTGTTGACTACTTATTTATGGTCGTCTGGCTAGGGGTGATAAGTTGCGATCATGTTCAGTTGGGTGCTCTGCAATTTAAATAGATCTTGCCAAAATGTTCTAGTGAAAGTTGGGTCACAATCAGATATAATAGAGGTGGGAATGCCATGTAACTTGAAAATATGATCAAGGAAAACCTATGCTACGAGTGTCAGTGTGAAAGGGTGAGGTCAGGAACAAAAATGAGCATACTTGGAGAGGCGATCAACCACCACCATGACGATGGACTTGTTCCTAGCTTTAGGAAGCCCCACTATAAATTCCATGGAGATGTTTGTCCACATAGAAGTTGGAATGGGTAGGGGTTGTATACATCCTAGAGACTTGATAGTTTCACCTTTATTACATTGTCACACTTCATATTCGGTGAAAAAATGAAGGATATCCTTCTTTATTCCTACCCAAAAAAAAAGAACGACTGGCACAAGCATAGGTCTTTTGGAAGCTCGAATGACCCACAATAGTTGATGAGTGAAACTCATTTAAGAGCCTCAGCTCGAGTGCTAATGAGGGAGATAGAACCAAGTGATCCTTATATCTGAGAATATTGACCTTCCAAGTGTAGTCGATGGGAGGATTAGGGTCATCTTGAAGGTGTTAAATTAACAGGGAGAGAGTCAGGTGATTTAGCCACTCTTGTTGTACTTCTTCAATCCAATCAGGAACCAGTAAGGATAAGGAAAAGAGGGATTGATCATCCTCATGTTTTTTAGACAATGCATCTGTTACTATATTGTATTTTCCCTTTTTATATATGATTTCATAATCATAACCCAACATTTTGGTCAGCCACTTGTTTTTTTTCTAGAGAGGATAATAGCTTCTTCAAAAAATAATTCATACTATGATGATCGATTTTGATCTGAAAATGACACCCCAAAAGATATAGTTTCCATGTGTGCACCACATGGAGAATGGCGATCATTTCTTTTTCATATGTATATCTACTCAGATTGTGGCCACTCAACGCTTTGCTAGTAAAGGCCACAGGTCGACCATCTTGTGTGAGCACTGCACCTATACCAATGCCAGAAGAATTTGATTCCACCACAAAGGTTTTGTTGAATTCAGGAGTGGCTAGGACAAGACAAGTGCACATGGCCCTCTTTAAGTCTATGAAGGCTTGCTCAGTAGTAGGTTTCCAATGAAATGAATTCTTCTTAAGAAGGTGGATCAAGGGATTAGAAATTTTTCCATAATAGTGGACAAATTTCATGTAATAGCCTGTGAGACCGAGAAAACCCCTTAGGCACTTTAAATTTATGGGTCATGGGTCCATTCTTACCCCTTCTTGACCCATAATGTGTCCCAAGTATTCCACTTCATTAGCTCCAAAGGAACATTTGGTATTTTTGACAAACAATTGGTTGTGTTGCATCAAATGAAGGAATTTTTCCACATGCAGAAGGTAGCTATCCCAAGTGCGGTTGTATATGAGGATGTCATCAAAGAAAACTAGGACAAACTTCCTAAGGTAAGGTTTCAATATTTTATTCATGAGACTTTGGAAGGTGGATGGGGTATTGCAAAGGCTAAAGGGCATGACCTAGAATTCTAATGGCCTTCATGAGTTCTGAAAGCATTATTTACAATATCTTCCTCCTTCATCTGGATCTGGTGACTATTGGAGAGGCTTGATCGGTGACCTGGATGGAAAACAATTGAGAAATCACACCATGGTGGCCTTTCTTTAACAATTTTTCCATCCTATGAGAACTGATGATTTCAGGAGAGCTCGCCTGGAGACCTCAGAGGGTATAGGTGTGAGCCTCTTGGGTGAATCTCATATATAACTCTTGATACTCCATTGTGATTGGTCCTAGAGTGTGAATCCATTCCACACCTAAAACTATATCATATCCCCCCATGGAAATAGAGAATGTGTGAGTTTTCAGATGATAATCACCCATTTGGAGTTTGACATTCTCACAATGGCCCCCACACTTCATCATACCACCATTAGCGATGAAAATTTGAAAATTATAAATAGGGATGACAAAAAAATGGGTCTCCTCAGCAAGCATGCGATGAATACAATTTTAGGTTCTACCCACTATCAATCAACACCAAAACTGGTCTATGTTTGATGTATCCCTTGATCTTCAATGTCTATGGGGCCAAAATACCCGAGAGGGAATGAAGATATATGACAGGTTCCTCTAGTCCCGCCGAGGAGGGAAAACAATCTTCAGCATGAAAACTTGGTAGAGCATCCTTCAGTTCAAGAGCCTCATATGATAGTATGTATTCATAGCAAGAGGAATTTGATGCATCAATCTAGAAGAACTTTTATTCCTTGCATTTATGTCCCAACAAATACTTTTCATCACAGTAATATAAAATTCCTTGCTTGCGATGCTCTGCCATTTCTATTGGAGATACCTTTTGGACCTTCAAGGTTTGTGTCAGAGCTAGGATAGCCTCAGGGAAACGATGGTTGGGGAACGTATCCTTCAAGGTTGGATCTTGAAGGATGGTATATGCATTCAGTGCTAATTGGCATGCCTACAACCAGGTAGTAGGATGATGTATTCCCACATGAGCCCTGGTGGCTTCTCTTAAGCCACTAATAAAACATTCAAGATAAAATTCATCAAATAAGCCCTCGGTTTGGATAGTGAATTGTTCAAATGTCATGATGAAGTATTTGATAGATCCAATTTGGTGCAACTTAGTGATCTTTCTCAAAAAATGTGATTCCCTATCAAAACAAGAAAAAAATGATTTAGTGAACATGTTCCAAATGGTCAGTCCTAGATAACATTTCTTATGCCACTCTCATGAATGTCAGTGTTCTTGATCCAAGTACAAAACCCCTACATGGATTTTGTTCTCCTCATCCTGAATATCATGAATGGAGAAGTATTTTTCCATTTGAGAAATCCATTCGGCAAGGTTGGAACCATCAAATTTATGCATGTCAACTTTGGGCACCTTATTCCAAGAGAGTGGAGAACCCCAAGGGGAGTAGAAAAAGTGAGTATACTCATAATGAGAAGAATTAAGGTCCTTGGTATTGGGCTCAACATTATTACTCTTGAGGAGTTGCTCCAGAGCGTGGGATTTCCTATCAAAGATAATTTGTAAGGTGGTGGTCATGAAGGCCATTCGTTGTTCTAGGTTGGACACCTTGTCCTTTAATATTTCTTGGGACTGAGAGAGGGTGATAGGCATGGTGGAGGCTTAAGTATCATAGGAGGTATCAGGATGAAAATATGGTCCTAAAATTGATAGGTACCTAAGTGATCAGGAAAAAGAGAGGAATCCAATGGTATAGGTCTCAAATAAGGGCATCCTAGAAAGGGTTGGGTCCACCTTAAAAAAAGGACTTAAAAATGAAGGGTACCACTATAATCAGAATGAGGAAAGGAATCCAATGGACCTAGTCTCAAATAAGGATGTATCCTGGCCCCAATTTTTTTTTTTTGTGGAGTTATACTCTGATATGAATAATATTGTAGTTATGAAATGGCCAAATTCTTAATAGGAAGAATTGTGTAGGAATTTCGCAACCAGAATGCAGGAGACATAGTTGCATGGAAATAGATCTTGTATGTTCTATTTATGGTTCCATCCCAAGGGTTAGGCTATTCAAGGTTTCTATAGATAAGGGTTTTCCCTATGCTATAGCTCTCTAATATATGTGTGGGGTCCAATAGTAGTACTCAGCCGAATATCTCAGGGAACCAACTAAGGAGGGTAGACTGTGCCCTTAGTCGTAGTACCCGAATACTTGAGTACTAGAGAGAATATTCCCAATTTTTATTCTTGGTGGAACTATAGTAGTGAGGTGACCGATTTGTTTATCTACATAGGGCTTCGGGATATCTAGGTCGATCTGTATACAAGTGTTGTTTGATGTGCTACCACTCGAAGGGATACCAACATGGGTTACGAGGGTGGCCAACAATGTGTGCTTAATTACCACTTGTATTTCCTATGTGTATGAGTCCTCAGTCACGGGTTTATGTGTGGAACAATAAATCTTTGTAGCTTAAATACATCAGAATATGTCTCTACCCTGAAAAAAAATTTACCAAACAATTTATTCCTGGGAAGGAGCTTTGATACCACTTGCAATATACCAAATGAATAATAGTATGCAGAACAAATAAATTTAGCAAGCAACAATGGAACGACAAGATTATAGCTAGAACAATACCAGAATAACACCAGAAAGAGCATATTTATTATAGATAGCAATGTTGACTTACCTCTTCGAGGGGGTAACATCCAGCAGAGCAGAGCTCTATTACAATAATATCCAAGAAAAAATATCCAATACCTCCTACTCTTATTTATACTAATTCTACCTTCTAAGGAAACTTCTAGAGGAAGATCTTTATAGAAGCGTAAGATTATGTTAGGTCTTATTACATTGAATTATTCTCATTTATGTTTTAGGCCTTATTAACTAATTTCATCCTTTGTTACATAGAAATCATATCCTACTAACTAATGACCCATGAAGAGGGGTTAGGATCGGTTCCTAACAGCTTATGAAAGAAATGATCAGGAAAGAAATGCTTATGTGGCCCCACAAAATATTGAATCTTACAAATGCCACAACTATGGACACATAGCTTGAAATTGTCAACATGAAGACAACAAGTACCATAGTGGAGTATGACATGGAACTGTAGTAAAAGCTATAGGAATGTTGAGTTACAGGAACACAATGGAATACCAGAATATAGGGGATTTCCTGATCAAGTGCTTTGAAAAAATGAAATAATGAAAATAAAAGATTGAGATAATGTCAATTACTACACTAGTCAATCAGAGTAGTATTGGTGATTGTATATTCTGTTGAGATAGGATTGTGACAAATAGGATGAATACTGGTGATTCACCATCTTGAATACTTTCTTGTGCACTATCATTTCAGAGTGTAGTAAGAGGGAAATTTTTTGATGCAGAACTGAGAACCCTTGAGTCTGCCAAATCAACATAGTAGTCGATATTTCGTAGCAATTTTTGGTCATCATTTTTTTTAGGCTGAAGTTTGATGACCCTTCAAACCAAAACAATTTCCAGCAGCCACCAATGCTTATATCCACTCAGGCATTCAATTGTTGAATAAATTTTCATTGATTTCAAAGGTTAGTAAGTGATAAAATATATGTCAAAGGTTAGTAAGTGATGAAATATATGTCAAAGGTTAGTCATTGATTAAATATAAATATGACCTTGGTATCACTTTAATAAATACAAAAGTGGAAAATTTAAGTGGAAACGTAGTTTACGCAAAAGTGGAAATGAAAGTGGATTGAATATAAATATGACTTTAATAAATAAAAAAAGTTGAAAAGTTAGGTGGAAGTAGAGTTTACATAAAAGAGGAGTAAATATGAAAGTGGAATAAAGAAAAAGGTAAAAGTTAAAGTGGATTTAAAGAAAAAGGGAAAACGTGAAAGAGCACATGGTATGTGCACATGGTATTTGCAAACCATGGTGGTATTTAGCTATGGTAAGGTAAAAAGTGAATTGAATCATTATATTCAAAATCTATTGACCCGATTGAAAACGTGACTAAATGATTTAAAAGTCACAATGGTTCATGGACATTGTACTAATTAAAATAGTATGATTAATATCTTATATTGAAAAGGAACATACTTATAATGAAGAGATACATTCCTATATTGAAGAGGTGCAATTGTTTAGTTGTATATGACCATTGAAAGACTATATAAATAGAAATTCTTGTGGAAAGAGGGAGTGTCTCTGTGCTTAAAATTTGAATATCAATAACAGAGTCATAGGCCAAGAAAGTAAATGAAGATATGCAATAGAATCCAAAGAAGATTATGAATATTTGAAGATTGAAGTACTTATAATAAAAAGGGAGCTTGGGTGGTGCTAGGGCAAGTTGGAGCCTGAAAAGGAGGTTGTAGCCTCCTTCCAATTGAATTTGGTAAACCAAGGTGTTGCAACATATTTTCAAATATAGTTGAAGAAACTAGGGATTTGTTACTTCCCTTTAGTCGGTGCTGGTAAAATCTAGGGGGTTGTAGGCTCCTTCTAGTTGTTGATAGTAAAACAAGCAATTGGTATTTCCTTTGAGTTGGAGCTCATAAATTAAATGTAATCTTGATTGAAAATAAGAAGAACATTTGTGAAGTTGGGTTTTCCTTGTTTAAATTCTGTGTATTGTACCTTTTTGTTGATCATTTATTTTCATTTGATAAAATTAATATTTAAGTGGTTTTAAATTGTTGAAAAAGGATAATACTGATTCACCCACCCCTCTCAGTATTAAACAATATTCCAACACATTTATGATTCTGAAACTTCAATCTGAGGTACTTCTATGTTTATTTTCATACCTTTGAAAATAAACAGTCTGCAAAGTCCCAAAAAAGAAGTTATAGCAAAAATGTCAAGCTGACTTGTTTAAAACATATTTTAGGACCATTTAGGAACTCTGAATTCCACAAAGAATATATCCAAATTTCTGTGAGGAAATGTATGAAATTTTAACCACAGGTACTCTGAGATATTTCTTCCATCTCCTCAAAATTTTAGGGTCGAAAACTTCTCACAACATTAGTTATAGCAAAAATGGAAAACCTTCCTAAATTTTGGCCTATTCTAGAGAGAGAACGTGTACAGCATGGTACACGCTCAATATTTGATATTTGATTTTGAAACTTGCATACAATACACAAAATAATTTCCTCTTTCCATTGCAATTTTTCTTAGATAATTTGGATCCTCTATGAAGAAGTTATGATTGTTTTCCCTAGAACACATGTTTGAGACTAGTTTCAGAACTAGTCAAAAACCTTATCTTCCACAGAGTGTATCTCCCAAAATACAATGAACCAGAAGCTGGAATTTTTACCACAGGTACCCTAATATGTGTTCTCAAAATCCTTCAATTTTATCTATATGAATCATTCTATAAATACATTATAGTGAAAATGGTAAGATGACTCTTAAATAACATACCTTCCTCTTAAATGGATGAATTCTCTTTGTTGCGGACTCATCTTCCTCTTTGGTTGTAGATTCATAATGATATTGCACTACTACAAATCCTGAGAGTATGATCTCTGTGAATACTTCATTATCCTACTCTTCATTCACCTGCTCTTCATTTTCCTACTCTTTATGTTCTTTCTTTATTCTCCAAACTTTCTTGTACCTGATATCAGTGTTTTTCTTCATGGAAGACTTCATCATGCTTTTACAATCATGAGATATGTGTCCATAATTGTGGAATTTGTAAAATTCAATATTGTGTGGGGGGCACATAAACATTTCTTTCTTGAACATTTCTTACATAAGCTCTGCAATCTATAGCTTTATGTCCAAAGTTATTACATGTAAAAAAATAACCATAAAATAAACTTTGATACCTAGAAGTAAATGATCCTGTTTGTGATGTATATTTTCTGAATTCATGCCTTGGTTGATCACGATCTTCTCTTTTGTTGTTTCCTTCACACTGAATGAAGATTCTTTGGTCCCTAAAGGTAGAAGGTATTCTTGGATATCCATCTCTTATGTAATCATATTCTTGAGTCTTTTCCATTTTTGGAATGTTATCCTTTGAGGGCTCACATTCTTCCTTCTTGATAGGGTCTCTGATGATTCCCACAACTCTTATCCTTCTCTTCATTCTTCCTTTCCAACAACCTGAAACATTTTTCTTCAAATTTATTTACTGGTGGTGTGGAGCTTCCTCTCTGTTCAATGTTTTTGTTGAGCTTGAGAAATTCAACCCTTAATGTGACAACTTCTTCTTCAATCTTCTCACAATATTCTTCCTTCTTCATAATCTGGATCTTCATAACTTCTTTTGTTCTCTTTGCTTCTTCAAGTTGGGTCTTCAAGGAGATGATTTCTTCTTCAAGTCTTCTTTCTTGTTAACTAAATTATGCTTCAAGCTTGTTTAAGTCCTCAAATATTTCCTTAATATGACTTATCATAATTTCTTCTCTCTTCTCTGGTTCCTTTCTTTGTGATATTTTTTCAGCTTCCAAGCACTATTTCTCTTTCAAATGATCCTTGAGGGTTTCTTCAATCAATTTGGTTTCTTCCAACTGAGATTTTAGATTTATGATAAACTACTAGGCTTCTTCAGAATTTTTTTTCAATTCCTCCTTGAGGAAATTTTTTTCCTTATTTTCTTTTCTTAGCTCACTTAAACCACTGATTAGTTCAGCCTCAAAGTTCGTTACGCCTTCTTCACAAACTTATTCTTCTAGATATGCCTAACATGATGAGCATTGTTCTTCTTTTTTTGTCTCAATTTATTCATTATCTTGATCAACATGCTATGGATCTGTAATAAGAGGATTTTCCTTATAGTAGATATTATGCAGCTTATCCCAAATCTCTTTGGTTGATGAACATTGTCCCACTTTGTCTTTTACGGGATCAGATAATCCTTATAGGATGAAATCCATTGTTATTTTGTTGTTTCTTTTTAATTCCTTCTTGGCTACAATCTTTGGTTTCTTTGAAGCGGTGTATCCTGTAACAATTGATTTCCAAACACAAAATCTTTATGCCTGTAAAAACGTTTTCATCCTTATATTCCATGTAATGTACCCTTTTGACACTTCCCAGGTTTTCTAACTCCTTTTAGTTAATCAATTCTGTACATGAATGATTACATAATTCGTACAGAATTTATAAGCATATGCATTTAACAAAATTAAACACACTTAATTCTCAGAGTAAAATATATAAGTTATTGTTACCATTACCCAAGCCATAGAACTCAACAAAAATCATTTACACAGCGGAAACATGTTAATATAGATATATATACATCACAGTCATACCAAAATGTGACAAAACATAATTCAAATACTTATCTGTTAACAGTTGTAGAATCACCAACCAAGTGCATGCCTTCCACGAACCTCCCAGCCTTAGACCACACTGTTCATCAGCTCAACAGTGGGTCACCCCCGAGCTGGGACTGAGCTCCACCCCAGGGCAAGGAATCCAGACTCAGGGTGAGGTTACAGGGAAGACATCACAGAAATATCTGGAAGGATTCTTCCCAGAGATGCTATATTATGCCCACTACTACCAAACTCTCATTCCCCACATGCCTGTTCCGCCCGGGAGTATACACCTTCACATGCACAGTCCATCAGTGCTAACCTCCCCTTCTAGGCCTCGGCAACATGCTGGATCAGGAAGTCTTAGAGTTTGTAGCTGGTGCTGGGCACTCTCTAGAAGATACCACTTCCCAGCAAACTCTTTCACCTGGAAAGAGTTGCTCGCAGGCCTGACGACCTGCCTCTTCAAAACACAATCACCTCCCTCACCCAGAGAGAGATTACACACAGGCTAACATGAATTCACACTTTCCAGTAAGCCACGCGCAGTCCAGCTCTACGTGGCCACAACATCCAACTGGGAAATAGACACGGGCTTCTCGCACAGGCTCAACAATGGTGTACGATCTCACGGTGTTGAATTCCACTATCTCAGAACGACACAGGTCTTTTCTGGTTTGGAGAATGAAACTGGGTAAACCTGTAGAGGTCGTACAGGTTCCTCTCTTAGGGGTTCCATTCCGAATGGAGGTATATCCCCCCCACAGTTCAGCTTGACTCTTTTATTTTCATGCACCAGGGTTGACACTTGTCACCCTAGGAACTGCATGCGTGCCATAGCGTGCATCCCCCTTGCACGTTCCCTCCTTTGCCAGGAACTTAGGATAAATGGAAATGCACATGCCTCTCTTTTAAAATAATATTAAAATATTATTTCCCAGGCTTAAGCCCCTAAGCTTAGCCCCTAGGCTCATCACTCAGCCCCTTTCCCACCTTCCAGCCCTTAATCCCTTGCCCACTCTGTGGACACTCAATCCCCCATCACTCATTCATCGCGGTCGGTCTGCACTGGCGGTGTTTATATTTTATTGATGTGCTGCATATATATACAGATACAAAATCCAGGCCCTTGGCCTTCAATCCTTAGGCTCTCTAGCCTAATCAAACACATAAGCCTACTGGCTTATACAAAACTCGGCTCACTAGCCTATAACACATATTTACAATTTTCTTTCAGATCATGGTTTACATCAGGGCTCGGCCTTGGAGACACTACAATCCCCCTCCCCTTATTTTTGCATTGTCCTCAGTGCAACTTACACTGTCTTTGCAAGCTTTTCAAAATATTCAAAAAGGTGCGGGTACTCTGCCCGCATAACATCTGCATGCTCCCATGTCGCATCCTCAGGACTGTACCAGGTCCACTGGACCTTTACAAGCTCTATAGCTTGATTCTAGAGTTGTTTTCTTTTCCTGTCCAATATGCGTACAAGATGCACTTGCAGGACACCTTCTGGTTCCACCTGGATCACAGTCCAATCGATAACATTATTAGTATCAGGTACATATTTCTTAAGTAGTGAAACATGAAATACATTATGTACAGTCATAGATGCAGGTAATGCAAGCATGTATGCAATCGGTCCAATCCTTTCTAGGATCTCAAATGGCCCACAAAATCTTGCTGCCAACTTGGTGCAACTTCCCAATTTCAGGGAACTCTTGTTAGTTTTCACTTTCAGGAAAACATGGTCACCCACTTTGAATTCTCTATGGGTTCTATTACTATCAGCATAACTTTTCTGCCTATCCTGGGCAGTTTTCAGATTCTGTTTGATTTTTATCATTTGATCTTCCATTTCTTTGAGTAGTTCAGGTCCAACTACTACCCTGTCAGCTGGATTATCCCAGCTCACTGGAGTGTTGCACTTTCTTCCATAAATTGCTTCGAATGGGCTCATCTTCAGAGATGTATGATACCCATTATTGTAGGCAAATTCTACCAGATGCAGGTAGTCTTCCCACCTTGATGGTTTATCCATCACATACATTCTCAGCATGTCTTCTATTACTCTATTTACTCTCTCTGTCTGTCCATCAGACTCAGGATGATATGTTGTATTGAAGTTCAGATTCGTTCTAAATCCCTTGAACAGTCCTCTCCAGAAATTCGAAGTGAATTTTGGGTCCCTATCAGACACAATTGTCTTAGGAATTCCATGCAAGCGTGCAACTTATTTTAAAAAGATATCAGCAACATCTACTGCTCTGTGGGTGGTTTTCAATGGAATAAAATGGGCAACTTTAGTAAGCTTGTCCACCACCACCATGATTGAATCATGCTGCTTGCTTGTTCTGGGCAATCCTATGACAAAATCCATGGTTACCACATCCCATTTCAACTCAGGAATAGGTAAAGGCTGCAACAACCCTGCTGGGTGTCTATGTTCATCCTTGACCTTCTGGCATTCCATACATCTAGCGACGTATTCAGCAATTTCCTTCTTCATGCCTGGCCAAAAATAATGGCCTTTGACTGCTGCCACAGTCTTCTGATATCTAGAATGTCCAGCATAAGCCACATTATGCATCTCCTTTAGAATTGTCCACTTCAATTCTTGTTCATTGGGTACATACACT
Organism: Picea engelmannii; assembly: GCA_009831015.1. NCBI lineage: Eukaryota > Viridiplantae > Streptophyta > Pinopsida > Pinales > Pinaceae > Picea > Picea engelmannii. The sequence goes on from ML781228.1 coordinate 651,616, forward strand.
CTGTTTTTATACAGAAGTAGATCATCAGTTCCCAAGGTATAGCCTTTCTCGGTCTGTGGTATTTCATGCTGCTGTTGCTTTTCTACAAGATTTCTGTATTGCAAATCAACACTTGCAGCCTTCATAATTCTGTCTTTCAACTCAGTCTGGTACATGCTAATGGCTGTAGCATGTAAATCATGCACTTTTCTACTGAGTGCATCAGCCACCTTATTATCTTTCCCTTTGATATACCTGATATCAAATTCATATTCACACATAAATTCCATCCATCTAATTTGTCTGGCATTTAGGGTCGGCTGATCAAATAAATATTTCAGACCGTTGTGGTCTGTTCTTAATTCAAATTTCTTGCCCATGAGGTAATGTCTCCATTTCCTCAATGTGTGGACAACTGTTGCCAGCTCTAAATCATGAGTGGCATAATTCTTTTCATGCTCTTTCAACTTTCGGGATTCATAGCAAACTACGCATCTGTGCACACTACGTATTCTTTGTTTGGATCTGCAATCCTTAGGATTGGAGCACTTGTTAGCAGTTGCTTCAATTGCTGGAAGCTGCTCTCACATTCTTCAGTCCACTGGAGCTTCTTCCCCTTCCTTTGCAAGGAAGTGATAGCATGAGCTATCCTTGAAAATCCGGCTATGAACCTTCTATAATAGCCTGCTAGACCCATAAAGGATCTAAATTCTGTCACATTTCTTGGCGCTGGCCACTCTTGAATGGCCTGTACCTTCTCTGAATCCACAGCGATCCCCTCTTTAGAAATAATGTGTCCCATGTAATGGATCTACTTTTGGTAAAATGAGCACTTGCTCAGTTTTTCATACAGCTGGTGTTCTCTCAACACCTGCAACACCATTCTCAAGTGTTGCTCATGTTCTTCCTCTGTCTTGGAATACACCAATATATCGTCCAGGAAGACTATGACGAACTTGTCCAAATAATTTCTGAACACTCCATTCATTAAACACATGAAAACAGTAGGCGCGTTGAACAGTCCAAACGGCACCACAGTGAACTCATAATGACCATACCTTGTTCTAAAGGCGGTCTTGTTGATGTCTTCATCTTTTATCCTCAGTTGATGATACCCAGATCGAATATCTATTTTTGAAAATACTTTCGCATCCTTTAACTGATCAAAAATATCATCAATCCTTGGCAGAGGATATTTGTTTTTGATAGTGACTTTATTCAACTGCAGAAAGTCAATGCACAACCTCAACGTTCCATCTTTCTTCTTCACAAATAGAACCAGGGCTCCCCACGGTGACACACTGGGATTAATGTAGCCTTTCTTTAATAGCTCTTCGAGCTTCAATTGCAACTCTTTTAGCTCTAGTGTACTCATCCTAAAAGGAGCTTTCGAAACTGGAGCTGCTCCAGGCATCAGATTTATAGAAAAATCGATGTCCCTCTTTGGAGGTAGTCCAGGCACCTCCTGAAACACATCCTCAAACTCTTTGAGTACCCTGTGGTCTTCCAGATTCGAGACCTCATCTTGGAATGCTTCTTCCACCCGGGCTGTAAATAATTGACAGCCTTTCTGGTAACATTTCTTCAGCTGCATAGCTGAGATTTCCCTCACAGCCATGGCTCTAGGAATTCCTTGGACTGTTACATGATTTCCCTCTACGTTTAGACATGTGAACCTCTTGTTACGACAATCCAGAAGGGCATGGTGCTGGTCCAACCAGTCCATCCCAATTAAGCAGTCATATGAGCCTAAAGGCAGAATGTTCAATTCAGCCTTAGTGCTCATTCCATTCATGTCCACTGAACAGGACTTAAGCAACTCAGTGACCTTCCTCTTGGTCCTTGTGGCCAACTGCACTAACCAAGACTTCTCATGTTTTCTCTTCGTTAGATTCAAACTCTCCACCACCCTAGGATCTACATAACTATGGCTAGCCCCCAAATCAATCAAAATAACAAGTGGTCGGTTGTTGATCATACCTTCCACTCCAATCATGTGTGATTGAAATTTTTCTTGCTTGTTGTCCAGGGCTGCGTAGATCCTCGGCATTCTGCTGCCCATATCCTCCACTATTTCAGCTTGCTGAACAGTATGTACATCTCTTGCCTTATCATTTTTACAGGGACAATCTCTGTACTTGTGGTTTCCTTGACAGCCCCAACACTGAATGGGCGCCTGTCTCTACCTTTGTGGCTTTTCTTCAGTCATTCTTGGCTCTTTAAATGATGGCTGTCCCTGAAGATTGTTTCTGAAAAAGGAAGGTTTGCTTCCCTTCAGCCTATGTTCCTTCTTAAACCGTTTCTGGTCATCCCAAGCCTTCCGAAAGGTAGGCCTTTCTCTTTGTTGTTCATATAGGCATTTCACCCTTCTTATGGTTTCTTCCATGGTCTTAGGATCATCGTATTGAATCTTGTCACCAATGGAAGGTGGCAGTCCACTCAGATACCTCTGAATTTTCACAGCTTCATCCTTGATGAATGGAACATACTTCAGTAGTTCCAGAAAATTTCATTCATACTCATCAATAGTCATACTGCCCAACTTGAGTTCGAAGAACTCCTTCATCTTTCTATCATTATATCTTTTTGTCAAGTATTTCTTCTCGAAATACCTCCTGAATTCCCTCCAAGTGACCTCTTTCTCTTGAATGTGATGCACCTGCACAAACTAATCCCACCACATGGATGCCTTTCCTTTCAGTTAGTATATTGCAATTCTTCCTTCTGCATGAGTAGAATAATTCTACAGCTGGAAGTATTTCTGCATGCCAAGCAACCATGTCTCAGCATCTTCCTCCTTCTTATGCTCCCCATCAAATTTTGGAGGTTTAATTTTATTCATCTCTCCTTTCAATTCCTCCCTTCCAGATTTTTGATGTTTTCTGGTAGGAGACAGGCTTGAACTACTGTGTGTCTTACTGTCGGAACGTCTTTAGGAGTGACTGTGATGTCTGCTACTGCTCCTTGATCTGCTTCTCCTCCCATGAGTTCTGTGACTCTCCGTCGTACTTGAGTCTCTTCCCTTCTCAAGTTTCTTCTCTATTCTTTCCAGACTTTGCAAGAATTTTAAGTTTAATTTCCCTTGTCGATCCTTAACTTTCATGAATTTTCGGCTATCAGCTCGATGCTCCTTGGCCTCTCTTTGCAATCCTTCAAGGATTTTCATTATATGTCCTTCCTTATCCATCTCCTTTCCATGCCCATTAGAGTTCGATCCTTCGACTCCCTGGTTAACATTCTTTCCTTCTTGTTCGTCTTCCATTTCAGGGATAATTTGCATTCTTCCCCACTCCATACCTGGCGTTGATTATCTAGAGTTTTGGCATTCGTTGAACTCTACACACGCACTCTCTCTCTGTGCAATTCAATTCAAAATTTGTCAGGCCCCTTTAAACTTTTACGAACAACCCCATTATTATAAGCCAATTCGAATAAAATAAATAACATTTCGAATTTAAAATAAGTTTCTTGAGCTCTCAAACGACTCTGCAAATTTCTTGGACCTTCGTTTTCCTTGGCCCGAAGAACTTTGAAATTCTCATGTTTCCTTATCGGAAAATTTTCCTCCCACGGGAAATTCTTCAAGGTCTCCCTTCCTTCTATTGGGGTTACCTCTATCAGGGTTTTGAAACTGGTAATGTTCTGGTGGTTTGAATCCCTGATTCCTGATATGCTTAGCCCTACCAGCCAAGCCTTGGCCAATGTGACCACAATTCTCTGGAAACGTAGTCCTATCTCCTGTCGGGGCTACGGGGTTTGCGAGGTCGTAAAACACTCAACCCCAAGAATCGCGATCTTCTGACTCCCGATGCGCTCCTTTTTGCGTTAGCCCCTGCTATGAGCTCTACACAATATGACTGTTGACTCGTGACCCTGGCCTTTTCCCTTATTAGTTTTCGGGGTTTCGTAAATCAAAATGTGTCAAAACTCTCGACAGTGGAATCCCCGACTTCCCGATTTTTGATGGACTCCATCCATGCTAGCCCTCCAGGCTATCGCCTCTGGTCCACATGACCATACTATATGACCTCCACCCTACCCCGTCAGGTTTTGACGGTTTCAATGTCCTTCTCATACACTCACGGAATCCCCGATGGGTCCCAGTCGTTGACTTGTCAACAGTCCTTTTGCCTGTCACTAAAAGTCTTCCACCTGTCCTCCTGATAGTCGGTGTGGCCCCATGCTCCTAGGTCTTACCGGGAAATCGTGTATCACAATTTTCCAAACCACGAAACCTTTGCTTCTAGGGTCTCCGATATCCTGATTCCCGATATGTCGACGCGCCTTTTTCTTTAACCCTTCACGGTTAAGTTAGGTCCATGTGACCTCTACCTCGTGATCGTACTCAAAGCCCTCGTCAGGGTTTCAAAGTTTGGAGTTTCAAAGTGTATGACTCACTCGTCACCGAGGTTCTCGATTTCCCGATGAACTTCAAACACCGATGGACTTACTCCTTGTCGGGACTTTCCCTGATGGTAGATCTCTTCCATGTGTTCCCTAATATGAATGGTCCAGATCTTGTTGTGAAATCATGGATCGCGATTCCGTGTGATGAGATTCCTAGGTGCTCGAGAACTCTGATTCTCCGATTTTCGACTCTCTCCAGGACTCTGACACATGTCCTCCTTGAGATCCTACGGCTATGATTTCTTCGGTGTTTCGAGACTCACAAGGTCTCGATTCTCTTGAATTCTAAAATCCTGACGCCTCTTCGGAACTTCTCCTCTACCCATGAGGACTTAAGTCCTACGAAACTTCTATCAACTCGAACGGTTGACGGGTAATCCCATAGGGATATTACGACTCACGATCCTCCCGAGTTTTAAACTCCTGTGCAGTATTCAAAGGCTTTAAACCTTGTGCATGTTCTCCAGATCTGATGGTTACAAAGGTTCACCTTCCCTTCCGAACATATCTGATGGTTCTAACACCATTGGTGTAGAGACCTGTCTCTCTGTGGTCATAGACCACTCCCGCTATGGTTTCATAGCACTGCTATACCTCCTGAGCTTAATACAAACTCGTCAAGTGTCCCATTGGCACTTCTGAACGAACCAGGGTCTGAAATTGGTCCTCCCGACTTAATTTCCCTTGCACTCTCGGTCTAAAGACTGCTCCACTGGCCCATCTAGGCTCAGTTTCGAAACCTTAGCTCTGATACCAATTTGTAGTGTACCCTTTTGACACTACCCAGGTTTTCTAACTCCTCTTAGTTAATCAATTCTGTACATGAATGATTACATAATTCGTACAGAATTTATAAGCATATGCATTTAACAAAATTAAACACACTTAATTCTCAGAGTAAAATATATAAGTTACTGTTACCATTACCCAAGCCATAGCACTCAAAAAAAATCATTTACACAGCAGAAACATGTTAATATAGATATATATACAGCACAGTCATACCAAAATGTGACAAAACATAATTCAAATACTTATCTGTTAATAGCTGTAGAATCACCAACCAAGTACAGGCCTTCCACGAACCTCCCAGCCTTAGACCACACTGTTCATCAGCCCAACAGTGGGTCACCCCGAGCTGGGACTGAGCTCCACCCCATGGCAAGGAATCCAGACTCAGGGTGAGGTTACAGGGAAGACATCACAGAAATATCTGGAAGGATTCTTCCCAGAGATGCTATATTACGCCCACTACTACCAAACTCTCATTCCCCACATGCTTGTTCTACCCAGGAGTATACACCTTCACATGCATAGTCCATCAGTGCTAACCTCCCCTTCTGGGCCTCAGCAACAGGACAAATCAGGAAGTCTTAGAGTCTGTAGCTAGTGCTGGGCACTCTCTAGAAGACACCACTTCCCAGCAAACTCTTTCACCTGGAAAGAGTTGCTCACAGGCCTGACAACCTGCCTCTTCAAAACACAATCACCTCCCTCACCTGGAGAGAGATTACACATAGGCTAACATGAATTCACACTTGCCAGTAAGCCATGCGCAGTCTAGCTCTGCGTGGACACAACATCCAACTGGGAAACAGACACGGGCTTCTCACACAGGCTCAACAATGGTGTACGATCTCACGGTGTCGAATTCCGCTATTTCAGAACGACACAGGTATTTTCTGGTTTGGAGGACGAAACTGGGTAAACCTGTAGAGGTCATACGGTTTCCTCTCTCAGGGGTTCTGTTTCGAATGGAGGAAGATCCCCCCCCACGGTTCAGCTCGGCTCTTTTATTTTCATGCACGAGGGTTGACACTTGTCACCCTGGGAACTGCATGCATACCACAGCGTGCATCCCCCTTGCACGTTCCCTCCTTTGCCAGGAACTTAGGATAAACGGAAATGCACATGTCTCTCTTTTAAAATAATATTAAAATATTATTTCCCAGGCTTAAGCCCCTAAGTTTAGCCCCTAGGCTCATCACTCATCCCCTTTCCCACCTTCCAGCCCTTAATCCCTTGCCCACTCTGTGGATGCTCAGTCCCCCATCACTCATTCATCGTGGTCGGTCTGCACTGGCGGTGTTTATATTTTATTGATGTGCTACATATATATACAGATACAAAATCCAGGCCCTTGGCCTTCAATCCTTAGGCTCTCTGGCCTAATCAAACACATAAGACTATTGGCTTATACAAAACTCGGCTCACCAGCCTATAACACATATTTACAATTTTCTTTCAAATCATGGTTTACATCGGGGCTCGGCCTTGGGGACACTACATTCCACATCTCATAATTTTGACCATCTCAACCATCAAATCTTGGTGTTCCATTATCTGTGTATCTATTATCCATGATATACTTTCTAGTGGTTATAATGATTCTTGAATGACCTACTCTGGTACCAATTATTGGAATATTCACCAATATTGAGAGGAGAGGTGAATCAATATTGAGCACTTTTTACCAATTTCAATCACAACATTAACTTATCAATGATTCCATTCACTTATTATTGCATTTAACATATCATAAACATATAACCATAAACAATGCATCACATCATACAAAGTACACCAACTTCCAAAATTCTCCAACACCAAATAGATGAAGGCTCCAACCTAAAGAAAGCTACAAATCCCCAAATTATCGAGCTCCAACTAGAAGAAGGCTCCAACCCCATAATTTACAAGCTCCAACCTTTAGGAAGCTACGACTCCCTAAATTATCCAACTCCAACTGGAAGGTGGCTATGACCCCCTAATTTACATGCTTCAACCTGAAGGAAGCTCCAACTCCATGTATTCTCTGAATCCAATAGGAAGGAGGCTAAAACCCCCTTTCCTTCCCCCTTCCTTCCTCCCTAAAATATAAATGGAGACTCAAATTGTCATTGTCATTGACATTGATAATCAACATGTCACTGTCATAGATACATCATCATCATTGAACCATATCCAACCTGTCACTATCCATGTCACTAATTTAGATATCTCATCATCAACATCATCGTCAACAAAGACTAGATCCACTCACATAAGACAATATCACCAAGAATCCAACATCACCAATAAATGCCTCAAACCATACACTAAATATGTGCCTGAAGAAAGTGACATAATCATAAAACGTGGATCAAAGGTGAACCTCAAACATATGTCATATCATTCATGATATGATTCAACCATGTACCATACAACATGCCATCCATAAACTATGTACCAAAGATATTCCAAACTATATCTCATGCAAGTACCATAACATCAATGATACATCTCAAACAATGTGCCAAAGATATGTCTCAAGCATGTACCAAAACATCCATAACATACCTCAAATCAGCAAACTTGTAAGATTCACCACAAGCTCAATTTTCCATTTCCGATTCTAAGACTTCCATCTAAGGTACTTATGTATTTATTTTCATACCTTTGAAAATTTCACAGTCTGCAAAGTCCCAGAAAATAAGTTATAGAAAAAATGTCAAGATGCCTTGTTTAAAACATATTTCAAGACCATTCAGGAACTCTGACTTCCACAGAACATATCTCCAAACCTATTGCAAGCTAATGTCTGAAATTTTAACCACGGATACTCTAACATATTTCTTCCATCTCCAAAAAAATTCAGGGTCGGAAACTTCTCAGAACCGAAGTTATAGACAAAATGTAAATCCTTCTTGAATGTTGGCCTATTCTAGATAGCAAACTTGTACATCATGCCACACACTCAATCTTTGATACTTGATTATGAAACTTGTGCACAAGATACTACATATTTTCCTCTTTCCACTTCAATTTGTCTCATATAATCTGGATCCTCTTTTAATATGTTATGACTATTTTACCTGGAACACCTTTTTGAGACTAGTTTTAGAACTAGTCAAAAACCCTATCTTCCACAGAGTGTATCTCCTAAAATACAACGACCCAGAAGCTGAAATTTTTACCACAAGTACCCCAATATGTCTTCTCAAAAAAAGTCAATTATGTCTATCTGAACCATACTATAAAAATATTTATAGAGAAAATGGTAAGATAGACTTTAAATAACATACCTTAGAACACATCATCACACGACTTCATCCTCCTTTGGAATTTATCCCTTCTTCACTTCATATTCCCTAGGAAATTCACCTTAGATATCCTTGGTTACCTCAGATAAAAATCACTTGAGTTGATGTTACAAATGAACTCCTAGGTTCCTTATTTATACTAGATATGACACCCTCTTTTTTAGGGCCGACTTGACCCAAACAAAATTCAATTTTATTTTTTAATGATTATTCTATTGGGGCCGAATTTACCAAAAATATCCTTAATATTTATTTTTAAATCCATTTAAATCAGGCCGACTTGTAATTTATTTTTTGCAACAAATTTTCTTCTTTTAATTAATTTGGGGTCGACTTGTCACTTCTTGTTATAATTGTTTAGGGATTCGTAATCATACTTCGGGGATTCCATATTCAAGAGGTCATATCTCCTCAATTGTGAGGAACCACATGGCATACCACCTACCATTGGAAATGGCATGATGAGTTATATCCATCTATGATGGTTTTTCATGCATTTACAATTTCCTTCACACTCTTTTTATTCAAACAACTTTGGTCTTCATGACCACACCTTTGGGGGCTTCTTAACCACTTAACCATATTTCCGGGGCTTCTTGCAAACTTATTCAAAGAGTCTTCTCATGAGGGCCATGCTTACAGCTATGCCATAAGGGTAACACTTTGGAGACTTCTCCAAAAGCACCCATCTCTTGGACTTCTTCTAGGGTTGACATTAATGACAACTAACTTTCCAACAATCTTCATGTTGGGGAGGCGCATCGCCAACATATGTGCCAATATATGTAAAACAATAGATAATAATTATAAGATAATTGAAACAAAATGTTACAATAAATTACTTTTACTTCAAATAATACATTAAAATATGCAAATATATTGATCAAAACATAACAATAATATTACCTCTCTCATCTAGCAACTCCTTTGCTATCAATCAGATGTTTGGACATCCTCTCCAATATATCCCCACATATGGTTATGCTATAATATGGAAGACATTATATTCCTTGCTAAACAATAAATCAAATACCTATCTTCCCACCAGAGTAATGAGAAACTCAAACTGACCCCTCTTGGGCATCAATTGCCCCCACACGTGCATATGCACATCAAACATACACCTAGCAGGAAAGCAAGGTATCGTTGGTCGAGTGGCATGAACCATTTAAAAAAATAGTTTATATAACTTAGAATAAAATGGGAAGAATCTCGTCCTAGAAAAAATAGAGTGACAATGATCTAATGCATGAAAAAATTGTCTAAAAAAACCATTTGCCCACCTAATCAATTAGGGCTCCCGCAATAAACTATCTACATAATACAACATAGAGAAACTAATGTGCTACCCATAAAATCCATATTGTGACAATAATGAGAGCATAAAACATGGAAGCCTAACATCCTCTCTTTCAAATGAACCTATCCCCAATTGACCACCATGAACCTAGAACTCTGAAGCTGAAGGAATATCCAGAATAACATATATCTTCACATATGCTAGCTGGGTCTCTCCTACAACATCGGGTAGTAGCGTAGGGGAATGGGTAAAATAATCCTCCTCCTAGACAACCCAATGATGAAATATACATCCTCCTCTATGTGAAGATACCACATATCAGGACCGACCATGAACCCGTGTCTCGCATGATCCGAGAAATAGATCAATTGTTGTAACAATGTGTAGAGTTGTTGATTTTTATGATTCTCTGATCTGATAGTTATTGCCTTATGATTAATAACAAGATTCATATTCATAGAACAAATATCATATGTTGGATTACTAAGAGGGGAGGGGTGAATCGGTAATAGAGATTTTTAATCCTTTTTAACCACAGTATATAAGTGTTGTTAACTTTATGATCAGATTACCAATATCATTCAATAATTGCGGAATAAATAAACCATGAAAAATGAGAAAACATACACATACACAGTACACCAGTATTTTTAGAGGAAACCCAATGTGAGATAAAACCATGAAATGCTTTTTCTTGTATGTCTTTAAGAAGTACATTCATTGGAAGCACAAACTTCCTTTTCTCTCCAACTGCAACTGGGAGGATCCAACCCCCTATATTTTCAGGATATAACCTGAGGGAAGCTCCAACCCCTCAATTCCCTGGCTCCAACCAGAAGGAGGATACAACCCCCTATGTTCTCCAACTACAACTGGAAGGTGGCTACAACCACCAATCCTTTCCCTATACAACCACCCTGAAATATAAGTGTCAAATAACTGATAAAACCATTGTCACTATGTCACTATGAAATCTATCACTGTAAACATCTACCAATCTGTACCAACAACATGTAGTCAACCTATACCAATAACCTATAATGAACCTGTACCAACATGTACCACAACTTGTACCAATAGTCTCCTCAATAGATCAGATATGATAACATAGATCTCATACACAATATTACAAGAATATAACTTAAACCATATGCAACTATGTCGCTCTAATCATGTGCCATACATATGCAAATAATTGTAATCATGTATAATAATTCCTCACATCAACCAAACATCAAACCCTCACTATTATGCAGCCTCAAACTTTACCAACAACTTCAGTGACACACGTCAACCAAAATCCCTCAACCATGTATCAAGAAATACAAGAAATGCCTCAACAATCAACCCAACAAGATGTACTAATAATAAATACTAAACATATCAGCATTGTATCTCTATATATCTATCTCATACAGTATCTACCATACATCCAATGATATCCCAAGATCATCTACTCGACCTCATATGACCATACCTCATGTAAACAACAACATCCAACTACACATAAGCATATAACATACCTTTTGAACCTGTAGATAGATCTGTTGTACTTGATAATTGTTGAGCTTCTTGTAGCCTCTACTTGGCATTTCTCAACCTCTACAGCCTAAACCATACCTCAACCCTTAGTAATGGTAGTACCTCACCTGATGCAAGTGATATTTCGATCGAGGCCTCGTGTGACAAGTTCTATGCAACCCACGGGGGTGCCTCGTTGTACGTCTACTGGGTGACCCATGGGGATGAACCAAACTAGGGTTTTTTTTATCTTTTCACTCTCCACTATGGCCATGAAATCTTGTCGTCACTCTACCTTCACTTCCTCAGGATTGTGCAAATTTAGATGTATCAATGAGTACCTGCAATAAACCTTTCACAACAATAGATATTCAATGTGCTCAATAGGTGCTAATAAGAGACCCTTGCTCTCTTATTTATACTATCCAAGTAGCTTCCTTTAGGGGTTATCTTCCAACTATTTTACCCAACTTATTTATTTTAGGGCTAACCCAAGTTCAACTACTTTACTCACTTGCAAACACTTTACCATAAATAGTAAACTCACCACTTCTTGTTGAAATTAATTTATTTTTAATTATTTTCTTATTGCAACAACTTTACTCATGATTAACTCCTAGTTACAACCACTTTGACTAGTAAACTTATTCTAGGAGATTTTAGAATAATTGACTTCTTTGACCTTATAGGGGCTTATAGATAGCTCATGAGGGTTCTCCAACTTCACTAAGCCATATCTTCTCAACCGTGAGGGACTATGTGGCGTACCACATATCACCAAAAACGGAACAATATGTACTATCCATCTATGAAATTATCTCCTACAATTTCATTGATCTTCATTACATTATTCCTTAGATAAACATGGTTTCCTTATCCACACTTCTAGGGATACCAGAATTTTCTACCAGACTTGTTTCAAGAGTTGACATCAATGAAAACAAACCCAATTAATCAACAGTATCCCCCTTTGTCATTGATGGCAACACTCTAATTCAATATTGAAGTCATGACGCTCATTCTCCTCATGTGACCATCGCTCCCCCTAGAACCATGCCTCTGTGTTGACACTCATTCTCCCCATGTGACCATCACTTCCCCTAGAATCATGCCTTTGTGATTTCTCTCCATGCATTTGATTAATCTCCCCCCTTTAACATCAATGGCAAAGGTAACTTCCTTTCAAAGATTCTCCCCTTGACTGAACTCTCCTTGGGGTTGCTCCCCCTATATGAAATATCCTATGTCCTCTTCATGGTTCTTCCTCATGTAAATATATGACATGTAAGTAAAGCATTCAAAATTAATTGTGGGGCAGAAACTATTCCGTGTTTCTAGCCAAGATACTCAAAAGATTCCCTTGGAAGCAGTTTTGTAAAGATATCTGCAATATGTTCTTTGGTCCCAACATACTCAAATCGAATGTTTTTCTTTGCAACCTGTTCCCATAGAAAATGAAACTTTATCGGAATGTGCTTCATCTTGGAGTGCATCACTGGATTCTTTGAGATATTGATGGCACTTGTGTTATCACAAAATATAGGAATGGAGTCATCATACTCAACCTGTATATATTTCAATGTTTGTTTCATCCATAGAACTTGTGTAGAACATGTTGTTGTTGTTATATACTCTACTTTGGTTGTAGACAATGATATTGATGACTGTTTCTTGCTTAGCCAAGATACCAAACACTCACCCAAGTAGAAAGATACTCCACTTGTACTTCTTCAGTCATCAATACAACCTACCCAATCTGCATCTATGTAGGCAATAAGTGATAGATCCTTTCCTTTTGGATATTATAATCCAAACTCTTTTGTACCCTTTGTTGGGTATGTGTTATATTCTTTGCATGAGTAGTAGTGTCTGAGCGCCTACGCCGGGCACACAGGGGGGTTAGAGGGGGGGCCGCTAGGCCCCCCCTCGAGGGGTGCAGGGGGGCAGCGCCCCCGAAATTTTTTTTTTTTGGGGCCAACATATTTTTGTCGGTTTTGGGCCGACATATTTTCACCGGGCTGACATATTTCCGGGACGACATATTTCCGGGACCACGTGATATTAGGTGGTTTTTCGGCACATGGTTTTTTGCCGATGGTTTTCTATTTTCGGTTAAGGAATTAGGGTTTTGGACTAATCTAGGTCATTGGGTTAGGGTTTTGGATGCCGCTGGCTCCTATATGTATATTGTATTATAAACAGTGAAAAACAATGTGTATCAATATAATATATGTTGGTTTTCCTATTTTGGGTTTCCAGGTGAAAAATCTCTGTGTAATGTTTGTATTTGCCATTGTATATTTTCTGTTCTTTTCTGAATATCAGTTTGCAGTAGATATTGTACAAGGTTAGAATTTACATTTGGTATCAGAGCTTTATTGGCTTTAGGGGGACGCCTTTATCATCAAGGGTTTGGCTCGGGACTGTGATAAGACTTGTTACAGTGGGAGATCTGTGGTATTGTTTTTCAGGAGGAAAGAAATGGCAAGCAATTCGAAGATGGAGATCGAGAAGTTTAATGGGAAAAGCTTTGAGCTGTGGAAGCTCAAGATGGAAGATCTTTTGACGGACAGAGATCAGTGGATCGTGGTAGATCTAGGTACGGCACCTACAGGAACTTCTGCAGATGACTGGAAAAAGACGGATCGGAAGGCAAAGAGCACAATTCGACTGTGTCTCTCCGATTCAATATTACTGAATGTGTCAGAGGAAACTACAGCCAAAGATTTATGGGAAAAGTTGGGGAAGTTGTATCAGTCTAAGTCCCTGGTAAATAAACTATTCCTGAGAAAGAAGTTGTATAACTTGAGGATGAGAGATGGAGACTCAGTGGCAGAGCATTTGAACGCCTTCAAT
>ML781228.1:669600-765032 GCA_009831015.1 Picea engelmannii
TTAGGTGGTTTTTCGGCACATGGTTTTTTGTCGATGGTTTTCTATTTCCGGTTAAGGAATTAGGGTTTTGGACTAATCCAGGTCATTGGGTTAGGGTTTTGGATGCCGTTGGCTCCTATATGTATATTGTATTGTAAACAATGAAAAACAATGTGTATCAATATAATATATGCTGGTTTTCCCGGTTTGGGTTTCCAGGTGAAAAATCTCTGTGTAATGTTTGTATTTTCCATTGTATCTTTTCTATTCTTTTCTGAATATCAGTTTGCAGTAGATATTGTACAAGGTTAGAATTTACACCCTTGAGATATGTGAATATGTATTGTTCAAACATGTGATTCGTCTAGTGCTGCTTGAAATCATGCCACTTGTCCAACTACCTACATTACATCTGGTCTGTATGTTGTCACATAAAGTAAGTTGTCAATCATTGATATGTACTACCTTTGATTTGTAGCCTTTGAATCATCATATTTACTTAACTTACAACTGGTTTGCATAGGATTATTGATTGGTTTGGAATCTTCCATTCCGAACCTATTTAGCATTTCTCAGATATACTTGGTTTGAGAGATAAAAATGCCTTGATTTCTTTGACATATTTGAAGACCCAAAAGGAAAGATGATTCTTCAAGTAACAAAATTTTGAACTCATCCTACATATCCTTTGCAAATTTATGGATCATCATGTCATCATTACTTCCAAAGATAATATCATCAACATAAACTTCAATTAACAAAATACTATCTTGATTTACCTTAATTTAGAGATTGGTGTCTACATTCCCTTTCCTGAACCCTTGTTGTTGTATGCATATGTCCACTCTGTAATACCATGCTTTGGATGCCTATTTGAGACCATATATGACCTTCTTCGACCTACAAACATAATTTCTATTCTCTGACAACTAAAATTCTTTTGGTTTCTCAATGTAGACTTCTTCCTTTAGATCTTCATTTAGGAAGGTTGATTTCACATCCATATGATACACTTTAATATTCTTGGAGCATGCATAAGCGAGGATCAATCTGATTGTTTCCATTCTAGTAACTGGAGAAAATGTCTCTTCAAAGTCTATACCTTCAAGATGAGTGTATCCTTTGCATACCAATCTTTCTTTGTTCCTGGTAACTTGTCCATATCCATTCAATTTGTTTCTGAAGACCCACTTTGTACCAATCACATTCTTGTTCCTTGGCATTGGAACTAGTTCCCAAGTTTCATTCTTCTCTCTCTGATCTAACTCTTCATTCATGGCTTTGATCCAGAATTCATCCTTGCTGGCTTCTTCAACAGTACTTGGATCAATTGTAAATAGTAGTTCTAGGTGCAATTGTTATGATGAATGAATTATTCTTCTAGTTTCAACTCATGCATATTTATTCTCGATAATCTGATCTGATGGATGATTCTTCAATATTCATCTTCTAGGTGCCTTTGGAGGAACTTGAAGATATTTCTCTTCTTTCTCTTCTTCTGACTCCTCTTATTCATCTTCCTCTTGTGCAACTTCTTCTTTGTGAACATGTTCCAATGAGTCCTTGCCTTCTTCTTTTATCCTTCATCCACCTATCTCATAAAATGTCACATTGATTCTTTCCACGATTTTTTTGAGCCTTAGATTGAAGCATTTGTATGATTTCTTTGTGCTCGAGTAACCAACAAATATTCCTTTGTCCACACGAGAATCAAACTTTCCCATTCTTCAATATTCTCTTTTGATGTAGCATTTTCTTCCAAAAACTATGAAATTTTTCGCATTCATTGGTCATCCTCTCCATATCTTGTAATGAATTTTATCAATGTTGTTTCTGAACATTCCTTTGTTTTTAATGCGAATTGATGTATGCACTTCCTGTACCCAAAAGACGTTTGTCAACTTGGAATCCATTAACATAGTTCGAGCCATTTCATGTACTGTCTTGTTCTTCCTTTCAACGACTCCATTTTGTTGTGGTGTCCTAGCAATAAAGCATTTCCTTTTTATCCCATGCTTACTACAAAAGTCCATAAATTCCTTTGAAGTAAACTCTCCTCCATTGTCCGATCTATCTATTTCATTTTCAACCATCTCCTTGTACATCTTGAAGTTATTGAATTCCTATGACTTCTTCCTGAGAAAACAAACTGTAGTTATTATTATATAATCATCAACCAATAGCATAAAATATTGCTCACTTTTCAACCAATAGTCATTTTGCATTCAACCCTGGGTTTGTTCCTTCGTCCTAGTCAAGTACCTGTGAGGAGAAAGCATATTGTGGTTCTTGCGGTCCCCTAGGTTGAAGTCACTGAATTTTAATGTCGTGATCTTATCCTGTTGTATTCTAACTGCACATATCCCCTTCGGGAGGTATGCAGTAACCAAGGTATAATCGAAATCCCTCGGGACATTGTCAAGACTCACCGTGCTAGCCAAAGGCAAGATGTAGTCGTGCAGGATAGTCGGGATTAACTTCGCATTCTCCAAGTCATCTCGATGCTTGGTTATCTTCTCTACTGTAGCTAGGGATGGTCTGGATCCACGAGAAGTTGATGGGGAGGCTTGCACTCCTCTCATCAATGAGGCTTGAATACCTGTAGACATTACTTTCTCAGCCATTAGATTGATTAGAACTTCTTCTACGCAGTTTTTAGCTACCTTGAGTTCATCCAACATACACGCTCAAGATCGGATAACTCAGATTGATGAATGGGTGCTCAAAGAAATAGAACAAGTGTCGATCTCAATAAACACAGCACAGTAGCAATGAGCTGGCTTGGATACAATTTGAAAAAGTGTTCTCAGTGCAACAATCTATGAAATAAGTAGACAACGATGTAACGGGCCTTCTCCAATGGACAAGAGGCCTTCATCAATGTAGTTATGTCTGTTGCGGTGCAATCCCAATGGTCTGAAGACAATCTTTCCAGTCGTAACTATTATTCTAACCATTTGGGGGCGTCGGTCTGACAGTCATAATGCCTCCAACGGTTATATTGCTTCGCCATGGAAAAGTGCCATGTTGCGTTGTTCTGATATCTCAATGAAGTTCCAGTTTTGCAAATCTTCCTTCTGCGAAGTTCCCTCTGGAACATTCTACAACTTTTCTCTCTTCTTACTAAGCTTTCTAGCCTTCTTCCCTGTGATCTTCATCTCGATATTCTTATTTCCATTCTAATTCTTATCTCCTTTTGGCATAGTAACTTCACGTTGTTGAGATTCTTTCATAGGGTTCAAGGGAAATACTACTTCTCTGTCTAGGGTAGGTGCTCCACTCTTCTATGAGTCTTTTTGTGTTCTTTCAACTTCAACATCCAAGTTTCTAGTTCTAAATAGATTCTCTTTGTTCTCATGTTCTTCAATCAAGTGCGCTATCCTCCTAGTCATGAAATCTTTTAATTATTGCTTCTTCTGCTCTAAGACTTCCTCTTCTTTTCTTCTGGCTTGATCCTTCTCGATCCAGGTTTTTCCTAGTAACATAGCAAATGGGGTGTCGTTCTCAATAAATTTAACAACCTCAAAATCTTCCTCTGTCAAAGTTCCATGAGAACTCATAGACATTTGGGTGAGTCTTCCACATACGGTTATCATCTTTCCTCTGAATAATCCTATTCCTCCCAATGAAGGAATCATAGCAGGCTTTCCTAAAATTTCCCAAGTTCTTTCTGTCATGATGTTCACCTGTGTTTCTTCATCCAGAACACATTCAATGTCGAAGTCTCCTATTCTTGTTTCTATGTATTCTTTTTCTTTGAATATCTCTGATAAGTTGAGACTTATGTGATCATTCAGGGTTTCTTTCATTTGTAGCAATACATTCTCTGATTCATTCTGGTGTTCTACCATGGTCTTAGTTTCTTGATCTTCCTCGGGGTTTTCTTGTCTCATATTCATTCTTTCAACCTTCGCAATCATTCTAGGGAAATCCAAAACTTCATGGTCCATAGCTTTAAAACAAAGACAAATAGGACCTATACAAGGGCATTCCTTAGCAACATGTCTCAGTCTTCTACAACTATAGCAAAGAGTTAATCATCTCTTTCTTTTGAATGATCCCCAACCTTTCCTGTACTACGCACTAGGGTCACAGTAACTAACCTGCAAAAAATTCTTTCTAGGATCCTGCATCCATTTGTTAGTGCAAACATTCTTTCTATGCATAGGAATAACATATTTTTCATCATTTCTATCAAATCTACTCATATCAAATCTTCTTTCTTCTATTTTTTCCCTATTTTTCAGGTTAAGACAAAATTTATCAAACATACCTAGAACCATACTTTCGAAATAAAAATTTCCACTTATC
The DNA here is from genome assembly GCA_009831015.1 of Picea engelmannii. Taxonomy (NCBI): domain Eukaryota; kingdom Viridiplantae; phylum Streptophyta; class Pinopsida; order Pinales; family Pinaceae; genus Picea; species Picea engelmannii. The sequence continues at coordinate 673,891 of ML781228.1, forward strand.
TTACCTTTTTAATCAAAACTTTTCCTCTATCAGAGCACAAAGCTTCAATATCTTACCTCTTTTCTTCAAATCTGACTTCTCTTCTTAGCACAGAGCTTTACAGGTCAAGTAGAATACTGTGCATTAGGGAAACAAATCTACACACGTAGCTTTCTCTTTTTCTTTACTTCAATTCTCAGCAATCAAAGTTTCACATCCTAGCAATGGAACCATTTGTTGGCATAGGGGAAGACCTAGGGTTCAGTTGTAATAGTGCACCAATAAGCCCTAACTACTGGCCCTTTAGGGAACACTTGCGAACTAGATGTAGTCTCACCCGAAGTAGCTATAGGGGGTTGCAGGACACAAGTGTCTACAACCAGAGGAAATACAAAGTGGATCCAATACAAGAACATCACAGCATGTAGATATCAATTACCAGCTTAGGCCTACTTCGCACAGTTACCTATCATATCTAACATACTAATGCAATAACAATATATCATAGAGAAAAATAATTCAACATCAATCACACACATCAACAAGATGTACATGGTTCACCCTCTCCCTAGGAATATGTCCATATAACTATGCTTTATAATATATTAGGTGAAAGATTAAAATTCTATCTGCACTCTTAGCTAGAAGATATTCTCTCTTTCGATCTTCTCTCTTTCTCCCTTCCCTGCGCACCCATCTACAGGGTTGATCTTCACACCCAGTTGAATATCTTACAACATAGAATTCTCTCTCTGCACAATCCTCCTCTCTCAGTAGTAACAACAATCACTCATCATCACATAATCAAACCTATATCAGATCCTCTTGACCTTTATTTATACATTACAATAGCTCACCGATAGGCTTAGGCTGAATCCTAGGTGTCTAAAACCCTATATACCAAAACCCTAGGTGTCTAAAACCCTAGGTCAACTTGACCTATGTTTTTAGGGCTTTTCCATCATGTCTTTCCTTCCTTCTTGTGAGGTGCTCCAAAGCATCTACAATTGGATTTTTCCGCTTGCTGATTTGTCCTTGATGATATGTCTTCCTTGATCTCCTCATCCAACGGCTTGCTTTCTCTTACTTCACTCCATATTTTCTACTCTTTTGCTCACTTAGACCCAGTATTAGTCACTGTGTCATCCACACAGTTTGAATTTCATCTTTTCTTCCTTAGTACTCTCTTACTTCCAGAACCAAGGGCCAACATTTGTTTTTGTTCTTGTCATTTACTCTGCAATTTACAGACTTATGTCCAAAATTGTTACATGAATAACATAATCCGAGGAAGATAATTTGATACTTGGGAGTTGTAGATATTATAAAATGAGTTACTCTTTTGAACCCTTCTTCTTCTTGAGGCCTTCTTGTTTATGACTATTGTTGATTCTAAAATTTGAATATTCTAAGTGGTGGAGTGTCTCTCTGATCTTCCTTGTGAAACTCCTTGTCTTCTTTCTTCTCAGGAGATCCTCTGACTGTCTTGCGTAGCTTCTTGGTTTTGTTTCTTGATTTGTTTTTTTGTAGCTTGATCCCTTTTCTGTCTTGTTGTATCCTAGTCCAAAATTGTCATGATGTGGCCTTTGAATGCTAATAATCTCATCCAAAACTTTAGAGTTGTTATGCATGTTTTTCTTTTGAAGGTCCTTTCTCAAAGTGACAATCTATGCTTCCACATTTCCAATGATCTTGTCTCTTTCTTCTAATTGTTCTCCGAGTGCTTCTTCAATTCAGTCCAAGATATTACTAGTACATCACCATCACCAGATCACCATACAAATAAATTCATTCCCAAGTCTAGTGCCTCAATAAGATAGCCAAGAACAACCAAGTAAGAGCTTCTCCAAGTGTGGCGCACTCTCCAAGATAACTAAAACCAAGATATAACGAAATAACACAATTGCAGTTGCAACTTCCTTCTGCACACTGCAGAAAGTAGAAGTGTTTTCCTATCAAAATCAAATGACCCAATCCTGTATTTATACTAATTTGGGCGCCTGTCTGAGGCCGACTTCTTATTCTGGGTCTTCAAATTTACTTTATTATTTTTGTCTTTTACTAGTGGGGATGACTTCTCTTCCTAGGTATTACATTTCTTCCTATGGATTTTGTAATGGTGTATATGGGTCTTCTTGTACTTTCTTGTAGAGAATGACTGCCCAAAGTTGTAAATCTTCAACACTCCCTCTCAATGAGGGAGAAATTCTCCATACTTGAATTTCTTCTGTCATAGAAAGGTTTTCTTCATGAGTCATGTTTATGATCAATCTACATAAAAATATGTCTAGCACCTTGGATATCAATGAATACCACACTTGGACCATTCATTTTCACAAGTACACCCTTGTAAGTGAACGTCACCACAGGTAAACCCATGTGAGTGAATCTTTCATTGTTCATTGGTTAAACCACCAATCATGGGAGAGTGATGTCTGATGCTATATAACACATGGGAGAACCTCAATTCTAGGACTATACTAGGGTCATCCATTTGTAAGCATGAAATGAATTCCTTTCTGATCATCATCACTTCCTTCTCAACTAGGGAAGACATTATTCATTACACATCATACTTGGCCACTCATCACACTAAATATATGTGAATGAGCTCATCATTCTCCCAAGGTCACACAAACCTATCCAAGGTCACACACACCTGTCTTGGTCACACATACCTATCTGGGTCACACATACCCATCCTAGGTGAATGGCTCTAGGGTCACACAGACCCATCTGATTCTAATAGAATGTCAACAATACGCTCATCTATGTGTTGGAATATGACTGCTCCATATGAACCATGTCTCGGATGAAGTTCTGCGAGAATCCTCTTAAACTAAATTGTTTCAAGACTCACGTCATTTCCTATAATATACTCTGCCTCTATTGTGTTGAGTGATACAAAAGTATGCTTCTTGCTAAGATAAGAACCATGGATAATTTGATGCAACACCTACTAGTGCTCTTTTTGTCTACTGCACTTCCTTCCTGGTCAGAATATGTATATCTTTGTAGCTTCACCCCATCATCTGAGACATATCATGTCCAATTGTACCACACAGGAACATGATTTGTTGCAACCCAATGGTAGTTTCTTGGTTCTACCATAATTTGTCTCAAGGTGTAAAGCAATTATCTGACCTGGTGTTAACTAGGTACATCAAGGATCCAATCAACTACTTGTACATCGTGGGATATACCAAATATGAATCTGAAGTAGAATCACTCAACTTCTTCAGATTTGTCTCCATGGGTGTAACCATGGAATTGTAGTCCATCATATCGAACCTCATCAGTATCCCCTTTATGAGGAAGATCTCATCTTATCTTTGTCACACCTCTAATCCCAAGAAATAGTACATCTGGTAAATATCCTCCACCTCAAACTCTGAGGCAAACTCCCTCTATCACTGGAGTAATTCATGTTGTCTAGTTTGCCTCACTGGATGCTCCCTCTGTGACCAAGAAAAAAACCATATCTCGGTTCTCTTTATTGGATGCCTCCTTTGTCACTATAGAAATGTCTATTGAAACAAGTGTATCCTCCTAGGAGATCTTAGGTATCCTAGAGGCCTCCTCAACTCATGACACATGTATGTCAGTTATGGGAGATGTCTCTCTCTCACCTAAATCTAAGGGGGGGCTCCTTCTGAATGAACAACTCTTAATATGAGTCTATTGACTCTCTTTGAGATCAGGCTCACTCTGAGTCTGCATCATTCCTGGTTAAAAATAATCTCATCAAGTATCCATTGATCCTAGAGTACCATGCTCCCTCTGAAACATGACTCCCTATGAGTATGTACAATATATGGAGCCCTTTTCTCCCTATGCATATGTTGATCTCCTCTGAGCTCTGATCTCCAATGATTTATTCTAGGAGGTTGTTCCTCCTACTGGATCCTAAGGGTTGACTCCCTCTGAGCGGGTACTTGGTGGGGTTGTTTGCCTCACCACTGGTGGAGCCACATGCTCTTCCTCATAAATATAAGGTTTGGAATCAATGATGTGACTCCATGTAACTTGAGAATCTCTAAGGTAGTTTTCTCTCCCTGAAAGTATCATGGGGAGTTGTATGTCATACTGCATCCTGCAGGGTATCACAAAACCATGTTGGCCTCTTCCTGGTCACTGTAAAATCTCCAAGTATATCCACTAAATTAGTTGGATCTATTGACTCTTCCTAATGATCTGAAGAGTGGAAAACTAGACTAGAGGGATCTATATGGTCATCTTCGAAGCCTTCTACTCTTCACAATCAATATCCATGTTAAACACTTTGTATCCCACAAAGTATCCTTCTTTCTAGAAGGTCCAAAAAAGTCCTCCTCACCTTCGGTACATGATGTATATTGTCCTATACACAACTCTATGTATGGATAGTTTGATCCATGTCTCAAACTAGAGACCATATAATTTTTTTCCTCCTGCAATTGTCACTATAGCTCCCTTTTTGATCTATCACCTATGACCTACCTGGAACAAGAGAAATAAAAATGGAAAATAGCAGACAAGAACAATATTCTTATGATTATGAAATAGAAACAAGGAGAAAAAAATAGGAACATGAACAATCGTAACTATAGCTCTTTCTTGGAGTTATTTCCTTTGACTTTCCCAAGACAAGAGTCAAAACAAAAATACAAGAACAAGAATAAGAAACAAGAACTACATTTTTCTAGTGTTGTGACCAATCACAATAACCTACCTAGAACAAAAAAAAAAGTAAGAACAAGAACAACACTTCTCCAGTGTTGTTACCGATCATTCCTCTACGGTAACCTTCCCAGAACAAAGCAAGAACATCTCCACGGTAACCTTTGTTGTTCCTGAGATTAAACTTAAGGCTCAAAGAATAATGTCAGACATCAGGAAATTAAGGAATGTTTTTAGAATGTGTTTTCTTCCATTAGTTGTGTAAAAATTAAGTCCCCAATTGAAATTAATAGCTGAACATAATAAAGGTTGTATTTCGTCGTCTGAGTCAATTTATCAAAAAGGATGATGAAGGAGAAAATTACAAAACTATTAAACAAATTAAGACATCAATGATATAATAATCTTTGTTTATAGTATAAGAAAGAGTGGAACACACCCCTGAAAAGATATATAATGTAGTGATCCTAGTAGCTTGCAGGTCTTGTAATTGCTAATAGAAAATACAGAGGAAAAACTATTTACTATTAGATAACTAAATGAAATGTAATCACAGTAGATGTTATACTAAGTTGCAATCGTTCACTTATCAAGGAGTAACATAAAGAAAGCTAGAGATATCGAATACAAAGAGAGCACATAACTCAAACAACACAAATTTTGGAATCCTTGTATGCACTTGTATTGATACTCACAAAGGATGAGTTTTCTCAGTGACAATACGGTAAGAAGTAGCATGTGATTAACATTATAAATTTATATTTATACAAAAGGTTCTCAACCTTAAACGATTGGAATTCCCCTTATTTCAAAAATAGTAAAAAATTACAAAATGTAAAATGCGAAAAGCTTCACTTGCATCTTTATGTCTCTTCATCTCACTGGTAGAGACGTCTTCTCTTCCTATTCTTTAGCTCAGAAGACATATGATCTTCTAATAATGATCTATAAAGATGGTGTGCACTGGCTACCTCATTTCTTCCCGGAGATGTTGCCTTTTCCTTTCTCTATACATTTAACGCATCTGCCTATAAATTGCGCCACTAGACTAGAGCGATTTGTTAAATCATTTGCCTAAAAAATATATAATTTATTTTGTAATTGAGGCAATATTTCTTCCATTCGTCTATCTTCTGAAACTATAGATTGTAGTTGCAAACTAGGCTTCACTAGCCATCTATCTATCTAAGTAATAGAAATCTGTTTTAAAAGCAATATTTTGGCCTGAGCTATTTCCAAGTTTGTCCTCCTATTAAGTAGATGCTTTGCTATGTCAACTTGTCCCAGTACTTCAGAGTGATCATCTTTTCTGAATCCTAATGACTCTGTATTTAGGGAATGAAAATATTCTTCACAAGCCTTCTTGACTTCCTTAGCCATTTTCTTACTTTTGGCTATGTTAGCTTCCCATGTCTTCGATATTATGTCACCTCTAACTTGCTCTGAAACAGACAACCCTGAAACCCTAGATACTCCTTCTTTAACCGATGACACAACTACTTCTTGGAAAGTGGTATGAGAAGCAATAGCCTCTTTCTCTCTGAAACCAATGTCATCTAAGGATTCATTGACCACCTAAAAATGATTTTGGATAGATTTCACCTTATAAAAAATTATTTGTTGCACTGATTCCAGTTTCCTACACACCTCTAATGCTTGAGCTTGGAAAATAGTTATATCTATAACCATATTCTCAGTCACGCTTACCTTGTACTATAGTTGCTTCACTAATTCACTTTGTTGAATGGCTTGTCCTCTACTTGCCTGTACCTATTTGTGTATCTCCTCGAGATTGGATTTGAGATTTTGGATTTCTTGTCTATCACTGGCTCTCATCTACTCAAAACCATTGTTGATCTCACTCCTGACATTCCCTTCTACAGTCTTCATTTGATTCTACAATTGGTTTATTTGTAGATCTTTCTGCTTCAGTCGTTCTTTTAAATTTTCGATTGAAAACTGGTTGGCTGTTGCAAAAGCCTTCAATGAACCTGCTACTTCTTCAACAAAGTCTACCTCATCCAAGTCTTCTCCATAAATTATCACCTTATGTCTTTTGACATATGAACCTTACTTTTGGTGCATTTCTCTCTTCACCACAGCCTTCCTTTTCTTGTTGAAAAAGAAATTGGAAGGAGGCAAATCTTCAATTGAAATGGGTGTGAGGTCCTCTATGAATACTACCTCTGTGTTTGGGTTCCCTCTGGTGAACTGTAACAGTGTGATAACTATATGGGGCTTCCGATTTCGGTGGACGACTGTTTTCCAACCACGTCTGTAGTTGATTTATCTGGTGTAAATAATGGTCCTTCTCCCTCCTTTGTCAGTGTCTCTGCTTGATCTTTTGCTTGGTTACCTCATACATTTGTTGATGGAATATATTATTTATGAGTAGACACCTTAGTATTCTCCAAACTTTCCTTGGATTCTTGTCTACTGGAGCTTACTACTTCTGAGCTTCGGGTCTCCATTTTGTGTGTAGCGGGGGACATCGAGGTTCCTCCTTGTAACACTTTAGGGAGGATACTTCGTCGGTGCCTCTGGAAGTTGTAAAACTCAATCATTTTATCGGGTCATAGAGCTCAAACCCAAGTCAAGACCTCTAGATAGGATCTTGCTCCTCATAAAATCTTGTCTTGAGGAGAATCTTTCTGTGCATACCTTTTCAAATTGCAGTTGGTCATGTGATTACCCATGACCTTCTATGGGTCATGCTTCTTGAATTCAATGTTGACCATCTTTGTTTCTTCCAAGGTCACGGCCTCCACTTTTGAGTGACCAAAATCCAGTAGAGAAAATGTACCAATCTGTAGAGGAAAAGAGGGCCATACCTTTTTATGTACTTCTTTGAGCTCCTTACTAATCCCACCAAGCACAGTTTATCATGTGACCTCTCGGCACACTAGTCGGTCTAGTAAAAATTGAGGCAGAGCATATGGAGGAACTGAATAGCCAAAAACCCTAATATAGGAGAAGTGTTCCTTGATGTACCTATCTGTTATTCTGACCAGGTTAGTCACAATTTTGTCAGAGATTCTAGGAGGTGCGTAGCCATATATGGCAGTGTGCATTAGCACCACTACCTAGTTGCAGATATCATAAAATAATTCTTTTACCTTTTCTTCCCAAAGCTTCGAATGATAAATATGTATGGGTTTGGCACTACTTGGAGTCCAGCTCCAGTCCATCAGTAGAAAAGGTGTCATGAAATAAAAGACGTCCATAATCTAAGCTGACATGAAAAATTGGGTTGGTTGTCCCTTGGATCTTAGTGACTGATATCTTGATATCTCTTGAACCAAACTATCCGACAATATCTTTTCCCAGTCAAAAGAGTACCCTTCTGCTATTGTGTGTATAACGGGTACCCACGGTAAAAAGAAATGAGTTGTGTTTTCCTTCCCGTAGGGCCTACACATCATCATTGCTATGTACATTATGTGAGGTTCTAGTGCAGAAATTGGGTATATACCATGGGAGTTTGCTCTAAACTTCTCGGGGCAAGAATACGAGTCATTAATTAAATCGAGAAGGTTTTTCCATATTGGTCGCATTCCTTCTTGTTGATTTCTACTAGGAAATTTTCATTGTAAGCAAAATCGGATACCAGAGATAATTTGTACATCACCTGTAGATGTTATGGCCTGAAATACCCAACTGCGACCTTTTGCGAATTGAAAATATTCTTGGTTGGGATATCTACATGGTCCAGCACCCAACTAATCATATCATTGTAGGGAAAGAGCTTAGGACTTGTCACTAACTTCTGTAGCTCTCACTGAGCAACAATTTTGTATTGGTAGATAGGTCCTCCTTCTCATTGTCGCTTGAATCATCCGGGCAATTTACCAATTCATATTGTAAGATGTTGAATACGTGAGTCCAGGATTTGATGGTGTCTATTATTCTGGGAGAGGTGTCAGAGAGAACATCTGCATTCTAGCTCTAACTTTCACCAGTCACATTAGGTGCTTTTCGTGGAGCCATGCTATCAAGCCTTTGAACTCTGTTATCTACCACAGGAAATGCATAAAATCTTTCAGCTGGAAAAACTTGTTGCTTAGTAAAACGCATAATGAAATTCAAATTCACATCCCTTTTCCTTTAATCGCATTGAACAACCAATACCTTTATTAACGGAGTATTTACGTTCCTTAATGAATCAGATTCAAGCAGTGGCTCAAAATATTATTTGGAATGATTGTCGTAAAGGAATTATTAATGGCATTTATTTTTGGTGATTCATGCTCGGGAAAATCACATACAAAATTTGAATCTATCTGATTCATCATTAAGCGATGGATTAATTAAGAGATAATATTTGTTAAAGCATCGGTTAATCATATTTATCATTAAGTAAATTTTTGCATTTCGGCTCTCGAGAGATCTTATAAGAGCTTGAGCTATAACTTACGAAATGAGAAATCGTGATGTGATTAATTAAGTTTATTTGTGTTTAACCCCTTTAATTAATCATGATTAACCTCAAATATTTTAGGGTTTTGAGTCTCGGTATATTGATAGTCGATATATGTTAGGATCCCCAAAAAGCGAAATCACGATAAGATTTATTAATTGTTAATTGTTCATACCCTAAATTAACCTGGTTTAACACTTAAGATAGTTTTGCAACATTGTTTATCAGGACTTTGGAGTTCTTACATGTTGGACTATTAGTATCGCAAAACCCCAAAACCCGACATTTCGAAGGTAGCCTTTAGTGATTTGACCTTTTAACGAGTGGGAGGCTCCACAAATTTTAAGGATTTCAGATCGTTGGATTCAACGGAAGACTTCATCAACGGTGATATTCAAGTGCGTGTTTGTCCTTATTTAAACAAGAATGAAACTTATCTAAATCTAAAGTTTAGAAAAATATATATGTTCCAACATAGGTTCTATCTAGGGATCGTGTCTCTCTGCAAGTCGTGAAGAATAGTAGACCAAGTTCCTTTATTGGGTAAATGGAATCAATATTGCATTTTGTGGAACTTTTTTATAAAAGGATCGCACTGAGAAAAGGGCTTCAACCGTAACTTAGAAAACCTTCAAAATACATCAAATCATGCCTTTTAGTTAGGCTATTTGAAAATTCTTTTTCCTGAAACTATATTCAGATTTACTTAAGATAATCAAAACAACCTTAACCTATCTATTAGACTCTATTTGATCTTATTTGTGTCAAGGCAAATTGATTTTAATGATTTAATTAGGGAATCCTTAGTTGGTTTAGAATGTAAATCTCGTCGAGAGGAATACTAACTACTAGAGTACGTTATAACACATGTATAATAGTCTTGCAGATATTGTAGACATTGCTTCACTGCCACCGAGCATGTTCAATACCCCGGCGAAGTTATCTAATTCCCAAATTGAATTTTCTTTCACCACTTCATTTTGTAATCTTTCATTTAAATGCTTGAGATGAGGGCAATCATTTAATGAATTTACTTTCACCATCGCTTTTTTGAACTAGATGGGGGCAATCATTTAGATGAATTTCCTTTCACCATCTGTCTTATATATATATTTTTAAGCATGAAGTGGGGGAAATCAACTCGTATGTCATACACCAGGGATGATATATGCTTATAATTTAGCAACAGAGGTCTGTTAACTCACTTTGATTACTCTGGGTTAATTTCCTTCCGACCTTCAAGACACCTTCGCCTACAAGGAATTTTTTCACAGGGGATTTCCTTGAGTGAAACCAATCAGTTTGAATCTATTAGAAAGGCTAAAGTAGTCAGGATTAACCTAAACATACTTTCTCCCAGTTAAATTGAGAGGTGCGTATAAATATCCGCCTAACATTACTTTGAGACATGTTTCTGAGTTTTTAGAGTTAAGGCGAAATATTCTCTCTGTGGAGACTAGGGGAGAAGATGAGAACCAAAGGGAACAGAAGCTTTAAGATGGGCAGACTAGAACAATAAGAGTATTCGAAAACTCTATTGCGAACATGATTAATCTCACATAATCTTTTCAGTGATTCTCGTATTTCCCTAAGTTCTTTTATTTGTATTTCATTTTTATTTAATGTTCACTTAATTAAAAAACATATATTTATTAAACATCAGAGAAAACTTTTAAGATTAGTCTATAATTCTCATATTCCTCTTATCGTTGATTAGGTGAAAATATTTCTATGAATGAGACTTCTTTCAAATTTAGCTAGATTCCCCTGACAACTTCAACTTGGTTCAGTAGGTTTTAGAATCTCATACCTTAAGATTTCTTCATATTTTAAACTAAGCCGACTATTTATTTATCACTTGTTTTGGGAGCATATCTCTATTCTGAAATGTTTTTCTGATATTTCAACTATCAGGCAATATCCTGCGATAAAAATAAACATGAGAGCTATCAAATACTTCTCAAAAGAAATAGTAACTATTACCTATTTTTTTATTTTCCTGTTTTCCTTTTTGAAAACAACAAACGTGTTTGTATTTATAGTGAAAGTAGAAACTTACCAAAGAAATGAAAAAAAAACGTGAATCAAAGTAAATAAATCAAACTTTTATATACAGTGAGAGTTTGGAAACTGTTTATTGCATAAAATGCTTTAGGTAATGCCCATTCATAGGGGCGTTAAGGATTTTTCCATCTAGATTTTCCAATAAAAATGAATTCTTCCCTTCAGAAGTTGTGATCTTGAAGGGTACACACTAGATATGGTCGAATTTGTCATGTTTTCTTGAGTCTTCCTTCCTAGCATCCCAATTTAAAACCAGGTCACCGGGAAGGAATTTCCTATCCTTAGCTTTTTGGTAAAACAGGGATTTCATGTTATCTTAATCTTTCTGGAGCTTCTCATCTACTTCAGCCCTATTTTTTTGGACTTCAATCAATTGATTTGTTCTCCTGGTGAATTGATTTGGCTCTTCCTTGGCATATTTCCAGAGTTTGATTATAGGCAGAGAAAGATTGATGGGGAGAACAACATCGGTACCATATACCATTTGAAAAGGGGACATTCTGATTGATCTTTTAGTGCCTATGTGATTAGCCTAGAAAGGATATTTCAAATGTACATGCCATGATTTCTTATTTTCAGTCAACACTTTTTTAATTATGGTAATTAGAATCTTGTTCGAGGATTCGGCTAACCCATTGCCCTAAGGATAATAGGTTTTGGAATTCCCTAGTACAATGTTGTACTTCTGACAAAAAATTACCAAAGTCATGGACTTGAAAGCTTGGGCATTATCAGTAACTATTTTCCTAGGACAGCCAAATCTTGACAAAATGTTTTCTTCAAAGAAACCGATCACCACTGTATCTATTGAATTCTGCGTCAGAATAGCCTCTACCCATTTGGTGAAATAGTTAGTAGTGGTCAAAATCCACTTATGTTGTGCACTTAAATGTGGATGTATTTCACCGATGAAATCTAGAGCCCATTGCTGAAATGTAGCTTCTTTTTTTATTGGGACCAAAGGTAGTGTGGGAATCTTTTGCTTGCCTGAAAATAGTTGACAGGGGTTACAGGCTCTGACTTTAGCATTCATATCAGTAAATAGTTTTGGCCAATAATATCTAGCTCTCAGGATTTTATATGTTGTTTCTCTCCTTGCATTATGCCCTCCACACACTCCTTTGTGGAATTCATTTATTACCCTCTCCATTTTGGATTCTACTAGACATCTTAGTAAGAAACCCAAAGGATCCTTCCAATATAGTTGACTGTCCATGATACAATATTTTACTGCATGCAACTTCAATGTTCTATCTCTGGAATGAATCATACTGCTCGAGCACTGCAAAGTGAGAAGGTAGGAAACTATGTCTTTATACCAAGCCGAAGAAGAGAATTTCTCCTGGATTTTAGTCATAGGATCTGGTAATCGAACTCTTTTATATCTAGAATATCTTCGTAGGATTGTAAATGATTTATCCCAAGTTCCTAGAAATTTGATTCAGCTAGTAATTTAGCCAAACCCTGACCTTTGACCAGTTTGGTCGGTTCTACTTCTAGGTCAAATTATTGAATCTTGGATAACCATCTGCCTCTTTTTTCGTCACTATCTGGCTAGACTAATATGTCCTTGACAACGCTAGTTGGTACATAGGAATTTACCTTAGAATGGATCACATAAGTTCTAAAATCTTTGAGAGCTTTCACCATTGCATATGCTTTCTTTTCTAATACATCATATCTTAGTTCATCATCTCTGAGACTGTTACTAAAGAATGCTATTGGTTGCTCAAAACCTTCATCGTTCTTTTGTAAGAGCATGGTCGCGATAGTGTGTTCAGAGGCAAGTGAGAAAATTGAGAATTCCTTCGTATAATCTGGGCTCGCTAGCACTGGTGCTTCACCTATAAATTTCTTGATACGTTTGAATGATGCTTTGGCTTTGGTTTTCCATTTAATTTTGTTGTCCTTCTTGAGCATATTTGTAATCAATTTTACAATTTCAGCGAAGTTTGGGATGAATCTTCTTAAAAAATTATTTTTTCCTAAAAATGATTGAATCTCTTTTCTATTCCTAGGAATATTTATTGTATCTATAGCTTCAACCCTTTTTGGGTCGATTTTAATTCCATCTCTAGATACTATGTGGCCCAAGATTTTACCTTCCTGCATAGCAAAATGAGATTTCTTGGGATTCAGAGACAAACTGAATTTTTGACATTTCTCAAACGTTTTTTTGAGGTGCACCAGGTTCTCTGCATCATATTTAGAAAATATTGTTAGATCATCAAGATAGACAACTACGAACTTATCTCTTTCGCCAAAAAAGGCGATGTCCATATCTCGTTGGAACGTGGCTCCTGCGTTCATCAGTCTTAATAGCATTTTGTCATACATGAAGGTACCCCATGGGGTGGTGAACGCGGTTTTTTACTTATCATCCTCGTGGACTACAATTTGATTATAGCCTAAGAAGCCATCAATCATGGACATTTTATTTTCCCTAACCATGTTTTCCAACATGCGATCCATTTTAGGTAATGGATAATTATATTTGAGGGATGATTTGTTTAAATTTTTTAAATCTACACACAGTCTCATTTCACCGTTTTTCTTTCTTATTGGGACCAGATTGCCTACCCACTTGGATTATCTGAGTGGAACAATTATTTTAGCATCTAGGAGCTTCTTTACCTCCTTTTCTATCACAGACAGTAGTATGGGATTTATCTGTTTGAGCTTCTGCCTAAACGGTTTAACACACTGCTTTAGGGGAATTTTGTGTTCGATTATGACGGTATCATAAGTTCTTAATTCATCATAGGACCAGGAGAAAACATCCTTGTACTGTTTGATTAAATCGAAATATTTTATTTTTATTTCAGGGGAAGGTATTTAGATATGTTTACTAGCTTAGGAGTTTCCTTGGTGCCTATATTACAATCTTCAACCTCTTCGGGTTGAGACTTCAAAGTAGACTTCAAGGGAATATCATCATGATCAAATAATCTCTCCAAATGAATTATACCTTTAGGGATCTGATTTTTTTCAGTACCAACATGCGATGATTAGCAATCTTATCTTGAAACTCCTGAGGATTCTCACCTTCCTGCATTATCCAAGTAGGGTCATTTTGATTTTCCTGATCAATATGCGTTTCAGAAAATTCATCCACCATTTCTAGGAATTGTTTGATTTTCTCATCATCTTCAAAGACCTGCTAGTGTTGTATATTGTTTGGTATCGAGGGTATGTGCATCATTTCTATGTGATACTTTATTTTGAAAATAGTAGGAGGTACAAACGTCGTTGTTGCTTTGGCCAATGAATCTGCCTGTTGATTTTCTGTTCTGGGGATGTGCCTAATATCAAACGATGAGAAAAAAAAATCAATCAGATCCCATGCACAATTTATGTAAGACCTCAACCTCGGTTGTTTGGCCTGATACTACTTCTTTATCTTTTTTATAAATAATTTTGCATCGCCATAAACTACCAGGTTTTCAATCTTCAACTTTCTGGTAGACTCTAATCCTAAAACCAAGGCTTTGTATTCACATACATTATTGGTGTAATCAATGTACCATTGTAATATGTAAGAGAAAGGGATAATAAACTTGTCTTTAGGTGACACAAATAGCACTCCAGCTCCTACTCCTTCACAAGACGAAGCACCATCGAAATACATTTTCCAAACTCCAGTACTATTTACATTTTTATTTGTCTTTTCTATTTTTTCTTTTTCTGTACAATTTTCTTCTATACATTCATCTAAATCATCATCGATTGATAATACACAGTTTCCTAAATCCTGATTTGTGACATAAATAGGATAATTATTCGGGTTCAGTGGATCACTTACTATATATGCCAACCTTGCTTCTCTATATAGGCAGGTGAACTATCCGCTGAAGATCGGGATTGTAGCGTATGTCATGTCGAGTTGAAGGGATCCTCCAAGTTTGGTGCCCCAAGACCTGGACAAAAGCATGCCGTACTTTGGAGGGATATCAGCAATAACCACATCCATCAGAACACTTTTTACAGGAATTTGTGCAAGATTAACCACTAAATATTTAATCATACCCATACATTTAACTTTTCTCGAATCAAAAGAATACAGATCTATGTATGGTCTGGTAATTTCGAGACCAGGTCTATCCATAATAGATTTGGGCATCACATTGTGGGAGGCTCTAGAATCCAACATGCAATTATGAAGCAGATGATCATGCATAGTCAGTGTAATGTAGAAAGGAGCGACAGAATCTCTAGAATTTTCAAAATGTAGACCAAACATTATAGTTGGTTTATCATCTTCTAAATTTATAACATCCACATGACTTTTGACATCAGAAAAATTTATCATTTTGGCAATTTGTTTTCTATATGTAGGGTTTTTTTCCAATTCAACTAGAGGCATGGGGATCTTTATTTTATTAATCTTGTTTTCTAAACTGAAACTTCCTGTTGCCTTTTTGTCTTCTCTGGTCGAGGCTTCTATCTCCCTTTTTTCTGATTTATTAGTTTGTGTTGCTTTTGTTTCAACTGTTTTTGTTTCGACATTATGTGTTTCAGTTGCTCTTGTTTTAGCATTCTGTGTTTCAACTGCTTTTGTTTTGGCAATCTGTGTTTTAGCACTATGTGTTTCATTTTCTTTTTTTTTGGCAGATTTTCTTCAGTTGGGAAGTTGCGATATTTCTATCTCTGGGTCTTAAATTATACTTTTGTTGAAGCTCAGCCATTATATTGTCAGTGATTCCTTGATAAGAAGAATATTTTGTGATATTTATGCTATCATCATTATTAGACTAGTATTATGCGTTTAAATACCTTTCATAATCTTACCTCATCAAATGAGGTTCTTGACAATCATCGCCAAGATTATTCATATCTTCCTCTAACTCCTCAAAGTTTTGCATGTCATCTCCTCCTATAAAAATTTTGTTTTTAAAGGGGGTCTGAATATTTTGATCTTCATTTTTTATTTGTCTTTGTTGTATTTGAGGGTTAGGATTACTTCTGAAATATTTTCTAGCAAACTAATCCGTTTTAGATTGATCTAGTTCCATTTTCGAGATTTTATTAGATAATTCTTTGATTGTTTTTTACATGTCATCCATTTTGTCTTCCAAACCTCCCATATCCAGAAGGTCCTGCTTGTTCTCTGAATCATCTGGTTTCTTTATTTCCTGTTTCAATTTTAGTTTTTAACTTTCTCGATGCCATCATATTTGATTCTATTTCTATATCATTGTTCTGCATTTTTATGAGGTCAACAGATCTCCTTTCCCTCAACACTAAGGCAAAGTCAGGCTCAAAATCCCCTGTAAAAGTCACCTTTGTTACAGGTTGTGAAGGTTTAACCTCAACTTGAATTTTGTTATATAGTTTATTAAATCTCTGAGTGAATTTGAGAACTGTTTCTGAATTTTTCTTTCTTAAAGCTCCGAACTTGGTTAAATAATAAAGGTGATCTTTCCTCTCTCCCCATTGTCTGAGAAAGGCATTTTCTAACTCTACGTATGTTCTTATATAACTTGTTGGTAGCCCTTAGAACTAGGTTCTCACCTGTCCTTCGAAAGTTTGAACTAGGAGTCTTGAATAAACATCCTCCTACTCAAGGCCAAGGATATTGGCAAATTGATCGAAAAAATTTATGTGTTTAGTGGCAGTTAAATCTCCCTCTGTTGTGAACTTTGGAAGGTTTTTCATATAGTTTTCAAGTAGATCATGGAGGGGAACTGGGAGGCTAAAGGATCATACCTAGAAGATACTTTAGTGAAAATTCTAGGAGGTGGGGGTGGTCCTTGACTACCTCCTCCTCCTCCTTCAGCACCCAACCCTCCTCCACCTCCGCCACCTCTGCCACCACCTCCTCTGGTAGTATCCATTGATAATCTAGGGGATGAAACTTGGAGATTATAGAGAGGGTTTTCAAAAATGTGTAGTGATCTTTCAGCTACTTCAGGATGAAGAGAAAGGGGTTATGGGAACTGAACGTCAGGACACAGAAGGTCGAAAAAGGGGGGAAAAGAGAGATGAGGACTAGGTTCTTTGGACTTGTAGGATCTATAAACGGGATATCCAACAAGAGTCGAATCAGAGTGTAAGATATATTCTCAGAAACTTCGGGAAGATGGAAAATTTATTTCAGGAACTGATGGAATATCAATCAAAGAAGGTATCGAGATGAGTCTTTTGCCTTTATTATCAAAGGAGTCAATTGAATCGATTTCGATCTTTATCTCAGGTAAAACCAACTCAGGGTTTATGATTTTGGCTTCAACTCTATCAGCTGATGTTTCTCCGAAATGGATTTGGGTGGAACCTTCTTGTGGAGTTAACTGTTTAGATGGAACCTCGGCATTAGACTATGTGGGGTTGGGTTTATAAACCTTACTTGTACAAGTAGTGGTTTTCTTAAGGTATCCCCTCATTTTTAAAAAATTTCCAGGGTCGGACACAGGTGTGGTCTGCTTATCGTCGGGGTTTTTTCTAGTATTCCTTCGACTAGATGTCAGTTTATTAGTGGTGGAGTTACCAAGTGAAAATTAAAATTAGCCTTAATAATGTATTATATCTTTGTTCACTATCAAAGAAATAAACTTACCATGTCATTCTCCCAAGGAAAAAAAACTTTGTCCTTCTATCCCCAGCAACGGTGCCAAAAATATGTTGTTCCTAAGATTAAACTTAAGGCTCAAAGAATAATTTCAGGCATCAGGAAATTAAGGAATGTTTTTAGAATGATTTTTCTTCCGTTAGTTTTGTAAAAATTAAGTCCTCAAATGAAATTAATAGCTGAACAGAACAAAGGTCGTATTTCGTCGTCTGAGTCAATTTATCAAAAAGGATGATCAAGGAGAAAATTACAAAACTATTAAACAAATCAAGGCATCAATAATAGAAGAATCTTACTTTGTTTATAGTATAAGAAAGAGTGGAATGCACCCTTGAAAAGATATATAATGTAGTGATCCAAGTAGCTTGCAGGTATTGTATTTGATAATAGAAAATATAGAGGAAAAACCATTTACTATCAGATAACTAAATGAAATGTAATCGTTGTAGATGTTGTAGTAAGTTGCAATCGTTCACTTATCAATGAGTAACATAAAGAAAGATAGAGATATGGAATACAAAGAGAGCACATAACTCAAACAACACAAAATTTGGAATCCTTGTCTGCACTTGTATTAATAATCACAAAGGATGAGTTTTCTTAGTTACAATACGGCAAGAAACAGCCTGTGATTAACCTTAGAAATTTATATTTATAAAAAATGTTCTCAACCTTAAATGGTTGGAATTCCCCTTATTTCTAAAATAGTAAAAAATTACAAAATGTAAAACGTGGAACACTTCACTTGCATCTTTTTGTCTCTTCACCTCACTGGAAGAGATGTTGTCTCTTCTTGTTCTTCATCTTAGAAGACATATGATATTCTAATCATGATCTGTACAGATGGTGTGCATTGGCTACATCATTGCTTCCCGGAGGTGCTCCTTGTTCCTTTCTCTATACATTTAACGCAATTGCCTACAAATTGTGCCACCAACCTGGAGGGATTTGTTAAATCATTTGCCTCAAAAATATATAATTTCTTTTCTAATCGAGGCAATATTTCTTCCATTTGTCTATCTTCTAAAACTATAGACTGTAGTTGCATACTAGGCTTCACTAGACATCTATCTATTTGAGTAATATCAATCTATTTTAAAAGCAAGATTTCGGCCTGAGCTATTTCCAAGTTTTTCATGTTGTTAAGTTGATGCTTTTCTATGTCAACTTGTCCTGGTACTTCAGAGTTATCATCTTTTCCAAATCCTAATGACTTTGTATTTAGGGAATGAAAAGCTTCTTCACAATCCTTCTTGACTTCCTTATCCATTTTCTTACTTTCATCTATGTTAGCTTCCCATGTCTTCAGTATTATGTCACCTTTGACTTGCTCCAAAACAAACAACCATGAAACCCCAGATACTCCTTCTTTAATCGATGACACAACTGCTTCTTGGAAAGTGGTCTAAGAAGCAATAGCCTCTTTCTCTTTGAAACCAATGTCGTCTAAGGATTGATTGACCACCTGAAAATGATTTTGGATATCTTTCACCTTAGCAAAAATTATTTGTTGTGTTGATTCCAGTTTCTTACATACCTCCAATGCCTGATCTTGGAAAAAATTTATATTTATAACCATATTCTCAGTCACGCTTACCATGTCCTGTAGTTGCTTCACTAATTCACTTTGTTGAATGGCTTGTACTCTACTCACCTATACCTCTTTGTGAATCTCCTCGAGACTGGATTTGAGTTGTTGCATTTCTTGTCTATCGTTGGCTCTCATCTATTCAAAACCCTTTTTGATCTCACTCCTTACATTCCCTTCTACAGTCTTCATTTGATTCTGTAATTGGTTTATTTGCAGATCTTTCTGCTTCATTCATTCTTTTAAATTTTCGACTGAAAAATGGTTGGTTGTTGCAAAAGCCCTAGTAAACCTACTACTTCCTCAGCAAAGTCTACCTCCTCCAAGGCTTCTCCATCAATTATCACCCTGTGTCTTTTGACAGCTAAACCTTCCTTTTGGTGCATTTCTCTCTTCACCACAGCCTTCCTTTTCTTGTTGAAAAGGCAAATTGAAGGAGACAGATCTTCAACTGAAATGGGTGTGAGGTCCTCTATGAATACTGTCTTTGTGTTTGGGTTCCCTCTGGTGAACTGTAAAGGTGTGATAAACTAGATGGGGCTTCCGATTTCAGTGGATGATTGTTTTCCAGCCGCATCTGTAGTTGATTTATCTGGTGTAAACAATGGTCCTTCTTCTCCATCCTTTGTCAGTTTCTCTTCTTGATATTTGGCTTGGTTACCTGATACATTTTTCGATGGGATATCTTCTTTCTGAGTCAACACCTCAGTCTTCTCCAAACTTTCTCGGGATTCGTTTCTGTTGGATCTTACTGCTTTTGAACATCGGGTCTCTGTTTGTTGTGCAGCTGGGGATCTCGGGGTTTTTCCTTGTAACACTATAGGGAGGATACTTCTTCATTGCCTATGGAAGTCGTAAAACTCAATCATTTTATCGAGTGATAGAGCTCGAACCCAAATCAATACCTCTAGATAGGATCTCGCTCCTCGAAAAATCTCGTCTTGAGGAGACTCTTCATGTTCATACCTTTTCAAATTGCAGCTAGCCATGTGATTACCCATGACCTTTTGTGGGTCATGCTTCTTGAATTCAATGTTGACCAGCTTTCTTTCTTCCAAGGCTGCAACCTCCACTTTTGAGTGAAAGAAATCCAGTAGAGAAAATGTACCAGTCTGTAGGGGAAAAGAGGGCCATACCTTTTTTTGTACTACTTTGAGCTCCTTACTAATCCCACTGAGCACAGTTTGTCATGCGACCTCTCACCACACTAGTCAGTTTGGTAAAAATTGCGGCAGATCATATGGAGTAACTGAATAGCCAAAAAATCTAATATAGGAGAAGTGTTCCTCAATGTACTAGTTTGTTATTCTGCCCAGGTTAGTCACAATTTTGTCAGAGATTCTTCGAGGTGGGTAGCCATATATGGCGGTGTGCATCGGCACCACTACCTAGTTGCAGATCTCATAAAAGAAGTATTTTTCCTTTTCTTCCCAAAGCTTCGAATGACAAATATGTATGGGTTTGGCACTACTTGGAGTCCAGCTCCAGTCCATCAGTGGAAAAGGCATCATGAAACAAATGGCATCCATAATATAAATCGACATGAAAAATTGGGTCGGTTGCCCCTTGTCTCTTAGTGACTGATATTTTGCAATCTCTTGAACCAAGCTATCCGACAATATTTTTGCCCAGTCAAAAGAGTACCCTTCTGCTATTGTGTGTATAATAGGTACCCACAGTAAAAATAAATGGGTTGTGTTTTCCTTCCCATAGAGCCTACACATAATTATTGCTATGTACATTAAGTGCAGTTCTAGTGTGGCAACTGGGTATATACCATGGGAGTCTTCTCTGAACTTCTCGGGGAGAGAATACCAGTCTTTAATTAAATTGGGAAGGTTTTTTCTGTATCGGTCACATTCCTTCTTGTTGAAGTCTACTAGGAAATTTGCATTTTAAATGAAATTGAATACCGGAGACAATTTGTACATCACTTGTAGATGTTTTGTCCTGAAGGACCCAACTGCGACCTTTTGCGAATTGAAAATAGTCTTGATTGGGATATCTATGTGGTCCAACGCCCAAACGATCATATCATTATAGGGAAAGAGCTTAGGCCTTGTTTCTATCTTCTGTAGCTCTGACTGATCAACAATTTTGTGTTTGGTAGATAGGTCCTCCTTCTCGTTGTCGCTTTAATCATCCAGGCAATTTACCAATTCATATTGTAAGATGTTGAATACTTGCATCTAGGATTTGACGGTGTCTATGCTTCTGGGCGAGGTGTCGGAGAGCACATCTACATTCTGGCTCAAACTTTCACTAGTCACTTTAGGTGATTTCCATGTAGCCATGGTATCAAGCCTTTGAACTCTGTTATCTGCCATAGGAAATGTGTAAAATCCTTCAACTGGAAAAACTTACTGCTCAGTAAAATTCATAATGAAATTCAAATTCACATCCCTTTTCCTTTAATTGCATCGATCAACTAATACCTTTACTAACAGAGTATTTACTTTCTTTAATGAATCATATTCAAGCAGTGGATCAAAATATTATTTGGAATGATTGTCATAAAGGCATTATTAATGGCATTTATTTATGGTGATTCATGCTCAGGAAAAGCACATATGAAATTTGAATCTATCTAAGTCATCATTAAGAGATTTATTAATTAAGAGATAATCTTTGTTAAAGCATCAGTTAATCATATTTATCATTAAGTAAATTCAGCATTTCAACTCTCGGGAGATATTATGACAGCTTGAGCTATAACTTATGAAATGTGAAATCATGATGTGATTAGTTAAGCTTAATTGTGTTTAACCCTTTTAATTAATCATTATTAACCTCAAATATTTTGGGGTTTCGGGTCTCGGGATATTAATAGTCGCTATATGTTAGGATCCCTGAAATGAAAAATCGTGATAAGATTTATTAATCGTTAATTGTTCTTAACCCTAAATTAACTCGGTTTAACACTTAAGATAGTTTCGTGGCTTCATATATCGTGACTTTGGAGTTCTTACATGTTGGATTGTTAGTATTGTGAAACCCTAAAACCTGGCATTTCAAAGGTAGCCTTTAGTGATTTGACCTTTTAACGAGTGGTTGGCTCTATAACTTTTAAGGATTTCAAATCGTTGGATTCAACAGAAGACTTCATCAACAGTGACATTCAAGTGAGTGTTTTTCCTTATTTAAACAAGAATGAAACTTATCTAAGTCTAAATTTTAGAAAAATATATATGTTCCAACAACCTCCATGGAATTTACAAGGTAACCTTCCTCAGAAAAAGACAACAACCAAGAACATCTCCTAGAGGAGATTAAATTCATCTTGCAAACAAGTGCTTCATTAGTACTAAACAATGAGCATTTACGTAATGATCATAACAGTATTTTAAGTACTACCAAACATTGGATTTTAGTTCTATAACATAACATTAGTACCTAGTAGTAATAGCCCTCTTAAAGGTTGTTTTCATAGCTACAAATTTCCTTGAGATGCAGAAAGTATTAAACTTTGATACACTTAAAAGAAAGCAAATCAAAATACATCAATCAAGCCTAGGTCCCAGAGTCTGAGTTTCTAGGGAGGGTGTGTTATTCCTCTAAATGCACTAGATCCAATGATCCCTTTGATTCATTGCTTGGACAAGGTCCCTTCTACATCCCTTGCAAACACCCTCATACTCTGCTAAATGATATAAATTGGAAACATATAGAAGTGCATACCTCTGAAATTTTTAGTACTATCCATCTTGTGTTTTAATCCATAATTGGACATTGTTAGTACATGAAGAAGTCACAAAATCAAGATAGCAAAAAGTTCAATGTCCAGGAAAATGTTAATAAGCCTGAAAAACCTAAAAATTTAATTTTGACAGAAAGTCAATATGATAATTAAGAAAGGAAAGTTGCTTTATACAAGAAACTTTCCTCAACTCAGCCTAATAAATGCTCAATGAGTTTCACAAAGAAGGTTGATGCAACTGCAATAGTGGGTTTACATAAAATTTCAACTTTCACAAGTTGCAGTATGAGACTACCAGGAGGTGTGTTAGGCTAGGGTGAGTTGATCTATGGAAAACTTAATCTCAGTGTCCTCTGATAAGTTTCTCAATGATATTGACAAGTTCAATTATGTACAGTGGCAAACAGAAACTATGCATTGGATATCTTTCAACTAGCTATGATACCATGTTGATTTTTATGATTCTCATATCTGATAGTTAGTTCCTTATGATTAATAACAAGATTTACTTTCATACAATAGTCATCATAGAATAACTACACATTGAAAATCTCAAATATAACAGTGCAGCAGAAATAACAAGATCTATAAATATTAACCATGCACATTAGACACAAGAACACAAGAGTTTATCCTGGGAAATCCAACCTTGGGAGAAAAACCAATAAAATTTCTTATAAAAGAATTCATTCCAATATATTACCAGTACATCACCATCACTAGATCATAATATCATACAGATAAACTCCTTCCCAAGGCTAGCACCTCAATAAGATATCCAAAAACAACCAAGCAAGATATTCTCCGAGTGTGGTGCACTCTCCAAGATAACCAGAACCAAGATATAGAGAAATAGAAGAACTACAGTTGCAACTACATTATGCACACTGTAGAAAGGAGAAGTGTTTTCATGTCCAAATGAAATGACCCAGTCTTGTATTTATACTAATCTCGGTGCCTATATGGGGCCGACTTCTTATTTTGGGTCTTCAAATTTACTTTATTATTTTTGTCTTTTACTGGTGGGGCCAAATTCTCTTCCTAAATCTTCAATTTTTTCCTGGGGATTCTATAATGGTGTAGATGGGTCTTATTGTACTTTCTTGTGGATAATGACTGCCCGAAGTTCCAAAAATTCAACAAGATTTCCCCCTAATGGATCTACCCTCCTGATAAAACTTCAGGAGGCAAATATCCATCAAACGTTCATGTGTATGTTGTGAAAGAGGGTGAGGGTAAGCCTTCTTATCCCTCTCCCTGGCCTCCTACTGCAAAAATGCATATATCTGAACCTATCATTGCCCCACCTCTTCCTCCTCTCATTGTCGTAATCTCTAATTCACACACAAATATTGTTAGGAACATATATAAATATTAAATAAATTGAAATTATAAAACAAATACATATATAAATGACGTGTATTTAAAAAAATCCAAAATTAAATATTTTTTGAAAAAAATATTTAAAATCAACCGGTGTGCCGCCAATAGTTCATATGCCATGTGATCAGTGTGTTATCTCAAAACGACAACATCGCTAAGAAGTGCATCCCATAGGATGATCTGCATCGACTCAGTGCTTTTAACAACACTGGTTCATCTCTTTAACAAAGATGCACTGCAATGCTAAAATTTATAGCGTACCAATCCATGATGCCCTTTGTTAAACCGAAAGTATCGGTGTGCCATGTCTACTAGAGCACTAACATGTTGTCTACCGATGAAATTGTATTTACAACATCAATGTGCTTGGTGGACTAATGGGAACCTCTAAGATAAACTTCATTATTGCAGTTGAACCAGTGTGGCATGTTACTATTAATGCATCAGTACCACCATGATAGTGGAGCACTGATGTTTTGTACCTCTATGTGTTGTAAAGGATAGAGCACTAGGAATGAGGTGTCCAATGAGATGTATCGCTATGAAAATTTAGGAAATATATGACCTGGTGTGTTTATGTATACAATACTGGTGCATTGGATTACAATGGTTTCACTTGTAATATTCCAAATATAGAAAGTATGAAGAACATAAATAAATAGCTAGAAATGGTAGATGGACAACAATATAACCAGAACAACACCACAATAATACCAAAATGATACCAGAATAACACCATAAAGAGCACTTTGATTACTGAGATCAATGTTCACTTACCTCTTTGAGGGGGAAACCTCTAGCAGAGTAGAGCTCTATTACAATAATATCCCAGAAAAAATTTCTCATACCCTCGACTCCTATTTATACTAAATATGTCTATCAAAAGAACCATCTAGAGGAAGATCCTTCTAGAAACGGAATATTCTATTAGGTCTTCTTACATTGGACTTATTCTTCCTTATTTCTAGGCCTTATTAATATTGACCTTTATTGCATCAGAATATATTATTCTACCTACGTGAAGGGTTAGGTCCCTAACATGTCCTCCCCCTTAAAAACAACCTTGTCCTCAAGGCTTGAGATGTGGAAATTATTGCAGAATGGTAGTTGGTTCCCAAGTGGCATCTGTTTGAGTTGTATCTTTCCACTGGACTAACACTTCCTTGATGGTTCGTTGACGCAGAATACACACACATTGGTCCAAATTACTTGTGGTTGTAGCCAAATGGAGCCTTCTTTGTCCAACTTGAGAAGGTTGGTTTGAGTTTGGCACTTAGTTCCAATCACCTTCTTTAAGCAGGAAACATGAAAACCAGGATGGAGCTTAGAATGATTGGGAAAATCTAACTGATAGGCCACCTATCCCACATGCTTGAGAATGGTATAAGGACCATAAAATTTGGGTGCCATTTTATAACAATGGTCATCCTTGAGGGAATTTTTCTTGTAAGGTTGCATTCAGGGAAATACCTGATCCCCTTCTACAAATTGACATTTAGAGGGACCTTGATATGCTTGTTGCTTCATGTGATTATGGGCCATGACCAAATTCTCTTTGAGGGTATGGAGATTATCCTCTCGAACTATAAGCATTTGGTCAACTGCCTAGACCTTCGAGACACCTGGAAAATATGAGACGATTGAAGGTGGATTTTTTCTATATACCACTTCAAAAGGATTCATGTGGGTAGTTGTATGGTATGAAGTGTTGTACCACCATTCTTCTAGTGGTAACCATTAAGCCCACTAATTTTTCTTTTCTGAGGCAAAACACCTCAAATATTTTTCCAAACACTTGTTGACAACTTCAATTTGACCATCAGTCTAGGGATGATAAGTTGTGTTGAGATGCAATTGGGTGCCTTGTAGCGTGAATAGTTCTTGCCAAAAATTTATTGTGAAAATTGGGTCGCAATTAGAAACAAATGGCATGCCATGAAGCTTGAAGACCTTATCCATGAAAATTTGAGCCACAATGGATATTTTAAATGGGTATTGAAGATCATAGAAATGAGAATACTTGGAAAGATGATCAACTACCACCATGATGACTGATTTATTGCCCAATTTAGGTAAGCCTACAATCAAATCCATAGAGATATCCCTCCAAATAGTAGGTGGAATAGGAAGTGGTTGTAGTGTACTAGGAGATTTGAATATTTCACCCTTGTTGTGTTGACACACATCACATTCATCCACAAAATTACAAATGTCATGTTTCATACCATCCCAGAAAAAAGAACGTTTGACCCTATCATAGGTTTTGGTAAACCCGTAGTGTCGAGCTATGGGTGTAGCATGAAGTTCAGAAAGTACTGTGGGTTTAAGTTTTGATTGCTTTCTTAAATACAAACGGCCTTTGTATATAATCTCATCATGGAGCAATGATTACCCTGGGGAAACTAGAGAATTGGACTGCAATTGTTCTATCAGATGCAAAATTTGGGGATCGTGTAGCCATTCCTCGCGAACGGTTTGGAGCCAATCTGGTACAATGAAGGAGAGAGAAAAAAGGGACCCTTCATCTTCATATTTTCGTGAAAGTGCATCCACAACCACATTGTCTTTTACTTTCTTGTAAATTATCTCATAATCACATCCAAATATCTTAGTCACCCATTTTTGTTGCTATGGGGAGGAAATGTGTTTTTCCATAAAATACTTGAGGCTTTGATGATCTGTCTTAATTTGGAAGCATTGCCCCAATAGATAAGGGCACCAAAGATCAAGGCATGCAGAATGGCCAACATTTCCTTTTCATAGATTGATTTGCCCATATTTCGCTCAGACAGTTGTTTACTGGTAAAGGCCAAAGCCCGACCCTCTTGCATAAGGACAATGCCAATTCATTTCCCTGAAGCATCACATTCCAGGACAAAGGTCTTTGTGAAATCAGGAAAGGCCAGGACTGGAGTGGTGCACATGGCCATATTCAAGGTTTGAAAATCTTGAGCAGCTGCTCGAGTCTAAGTGAAAGAATTATTTTTAAGGAGTGCAATCAGAGGTGCCACAATCTATCCATAATTCGTAACAAACTTGCAATAATAACCTGTTAAGTCCATAAATCCACGCAATCTTTTAAGTCTTTAGGTGAGGCCAATCTTGCATATCTTCAATCTTTTTAGTATCCACCCTAACATTGGCCTTGCCAACAAGATGACCCAAGAACTTGACTTATGAGGTGCCAAAATAACATTTAAATTATTTCAGGAAAAGTTGGTGTTGAGAGAATAGATGGAGAACTCGATCCACATGAGAAATATGGTTTGTCTAAGTTTTTCTATAGATGAGGATATCATCAAAGAAAACTAAGACAAAATGATGGAGAAAAGGATGAAAGACATGATTCATGAGGCTTTGGAAAGTAGAGGGAGCATTACACAAGCCAAAAGGCATGACCAAAAACCCATAGTGGCCCTCATTGTTATAACCCTAATTTGCACCATACATGCTTACCTAGCATCAAGCCATCTCAAATCCCTTCTTTGCCAAAGAAATATTGAATAAACTCTTTTAAAAACCTATTTTATAAGGGCCTGCATTCCCTACTCCATTAATGCACGCGTGTACATGCTAGCTGGCCTAAAACAGCTTGCGTGGACCGACAAAAGAACGAAAAAAGGAAAGTTGCCAACAGAACACACAGCTTTGGGTGAGTTAACTGAAACTCTCGGCCATGCATGGCTGAGGGTTCATCCAAATACGTAGCTTATTCTAGCCTATAAAAGAAGGGTTAGGGGTCCCATTTGGAAAAGGAGAAAAGATAGTAAAGAAACTCTGCCCAATTGCATATTCCCATTGTCCCAACCCTTTAGCCATCCTTGTGCAAGAAGAGATACAAATCAAAGAAGTTGGAGGACATTTAAAGAGGAGCCCAGGATCAGGATTTGCAGAGCAGTGGCCGGTATCGACATTTGTAAGTTGATTCATTCAAAGTTAATAATAAAGAAATGATTTTCCTGTCCCACTATATGAATTCTTCATAGATCAGTAAATATATGTTTGAATCTCTAACCCATTAGTCTGTAGGTAAAATGCATGTGCAGTTTGTTGCTTGTTTTGTATGTAGGTCAATCTTGAGAGGATAGTTGTCAACAAGCATTCAAGCATGAGGAAGGACTGACATCAAACATCCAGAACAAGGTATGTTGGTCTAACCATGTATTTGCTAAAAAGGAATGGGGTTTAAGTCTAGGGACGAAGGTAGAAAGTAGATTTCTTTCAATCATATCTGCATGCATAAGATAACCCCATTTGCTAGTCCGTAAGGGGATTTCCCTCACAAAAGAATTGGCGACCATACTGGGGAAGTCTCTAGGGTTCTTAGAATTTTATTTATTGGGTAGTTTTAAAAGACTGGTTTTCTTGCCTGTTTTTTAGTTTCTGTAAAGTCTAAGCTAGCAAAGAGTCTAGTTTCCCATACCAGCTGTCTCTATTATTTTCTTGACTTTGTTTTTTCGAGACCCATAGAGGTACATGCAGCCTACATAAGGTTTGCACATGTGTACCCATGCCCTACTTTCTTACAGCCCACGTGTGAACGCTAGCTAAAGAAGTAGCATTAGCGTGTAGATTCTAGAAAATTTTTGAGGCAGTCATCCTCTTCCCTGTTATAATCAGTCAATTTCAGGGGTTTTCTGGAACTCTGTCTAAGTCTTGGTTGTTTGTAGTCTTATCTCAGATTGGTTTATTTACAAATTTTTTCCTTTCATTGTTTGTTTTTTATGTTAAACAGAGTGTCTAAGCCTGCAAGGGATCCTGGTTCTCAATATCAGTGGTCTCTTCCTGGTTTGGATTGTCTGTGTTTATTTTGTTTTAGATTTTTAGGTATACACGTGGCCTGTATAAGGCCAACATGCGTGTACACGCCCTCTGGCTTTACACAGCTCGCATGCACACACTTGCTGTTGGATTGCCAATAGTGTGCTTGTGCAAGATAGTTTTTGTTGAGGGTAAGACAGTCATCCTTTCCCTTAATGAGAGTTATACCTCTCAGGTTCTTGAATCTTTGTCTTAGCAATCAATAGCTTAGGATTAATCTTAGCCTTAGCTTGCTTTTTCTCATTTAAAAGTTGTCATAAAAAATAAAAAAATAAAAAAAAACTTTTAGGGTTTTTAGACAAGTGTGAGAGTCGTTTTTTAAGTTGCTAGTGTGTGATTTCTTGAAGTGATTCTTTGCGATCTGCGATTAGACCAGAATTGTTTTTCTTGGTTTTTTACTTGTTATTTTTCCTTTTTGCTTTATCAGCACTTAAATAAAAAATTAAAAAAAATCTCTTTCATTTTCTTGTTTGGTTGAAAAGTGTGACTTTGCATTAGTAACTAGGGAAAAGTATTTTATTTCATAAGTTCTTTCCAATTTACTTAGATCATAATTAGCTCGTAGTTGAGTGAAATTCTTTTTGAGTTTGTTGTCCAAAACTCTTAGAAAATTTAAAAAAAAATAAAATTGAAAAGTTGTTGAAATTTTGCATTAAGTGAAAGTTTTTGTTTCCAGATTTTTATTCATTTTTACTTTCGTCTTTTACACATCATCAATTTCACTTCCATACCCCTTAACATAAGACAAGCCATAAAATTAATGCTAAATCTGAAATTTATTAGACTTTTATGTTTGTAGGGTTAACCAACTAGTTCAGGATTAGGGCCTTGGATTAGGTTGGAGAGGAAATTCTTCAAGGCCATTAAAATCAAACATTGGAGTCTGAGTTAGGGAGTGTCCAAGTCTAGTATCATGAAAGTTGTCTAGGACCCTCCTCTAACATAGGGAATAAACATGAGGTTGCATGCGGAAAGGTAGCAGAGATAACCCCTCCAAAGCTGGACCAATCGTAGTGGAGAACACATATAGAGGGCTTGTCTTGGGATTCCGTCAATTGAATTTGCCACGGGGCTTCGTGGGTCTCGAATCCATTTGAGGTCCTCAGTTGTCTTCTGGACCACTTTCTTTTGATACCCTTGATAGGTTTTGGGCTCGATACCCTGCTCATTGTGGTCTACCCAACTTTCGACTGTACCCGCCTGGTGATTGTTCACGCACTGGAAACCTAGTTGCCTATCTTTTTTAGGGACATACACAGGTGACTGCGGGAGCATACCATAGTACCTAGGATAGAAATTGTACCACTCTTTGCAGAGTATACCCAGAGGGTGCTTCCATTTTTTATTTTCACTTGCATCGATAAGCTGCTCTAGTGTTGGTTGTTGTAACTGTTCTTCCAATTAATTTAGTGTTTCCCTGTCTTATCTTATAGGGATTTTTTTAGTGTGTGTTACTTTTGAAAGTTTAGACTACCCTAGAGTGTCTTTGATCTTCTCACACAGTGGAAGATCATGAGCTCCACTGGTCATGAAGTTTTCTTGGCCTGTCGTCAGTTACACTAGAGCCACCCCCGCCACCATTAAGGCGAAAGCTAGACCAACAAGGGTCTTTTGAAGCGACCAGGTCACAAGGAATTGTGCCTGACCAACATCTGGAGGAACCGACCATTTTGGACCTTTAAGAAAATTCTCTTGGCCTGGCTGAAACCCCAACCACTGATTTCTTGGCATCTTTCATCATGTCAATTCAATTTTATGAGTGTCAGACAGTGTCGCACACAGCAATGGAAACAAATGTTGTTACTCCTTCTGGGAATTCTTCAATTCCCACTATGGTTGTCACCATAGGATATTTTTCACCTCCTAACCCATCATCACCGGTCTGAGCCACCATGTTCTCAATTGCCTCTACATCGCATAGTGGTTTGATCCCTTCTTTGGCGGTGGCCACAACCCCTTTCACACCAAGTGCGACAGGCCCTCCGTTCTCATACGGGATGCCTAGTTCGGGTACAAGTCATGTACTTTCCTACTCCACTTTACAGACTTCAGGTATGGGGGCAGGGAACTCTAGTGCTCCTCTACAAGGTCACATGGGGGGCACTCCTGCTCCTTTTAATGCTTTCCCTTATGGATGAGGTCATATACCTCCTTTGTCCCCTTCACTCGGTAGCTCGCATCAGTAATCTGTCGGGCAACCTACACACCATAGTTTATTTGAAGCAGGGAGTCAAGGACCACCTTCACATAATATGTCGGTAGGTTCGACACCATTTTCTTTGATCAGAACATTTGGTAACAATGCCTTCTCATCATCCGCCTTCCCGACTGGGGGCAATCCCAGTTTTGGACAACCTATTCCTATGCAGGGTACTATTCCTGCACAGGGGGCAAACCTAGGAACTTCTTCCACATCAAGGCTTTGGAATTCTTGGCAGGGATCCGTTCCCTCATCTAGAATGTCGATATGGGGTAATTCTTTCTACAATCAATGGAACCCCGGAAAACTACTATGCCTATCCCCACAGGACCAACATGGGGCAACCCTTCCCAAAGTCCTTCGAATGTAATGCATGCCCAACCATCTATGTCCTATTTTGGAAATTAGTCGATGATGTCTCCACATACGCAAAATCCATATGTTGGCCAGGGCCATGGTTTTTACCAAAATCTGGGCTAGAAACCAAACTTTTCCTAGCAACCTGGTGCCAGTCAAACTCTAGGCCCCTTTTTCGCAGGTTATCACCAACAACCCAAACTACCCTTCTTGGCGACTTTGCACTTGCTAGATTTGACAAGGTTGTTGAATGACCCTATCTATCATGATCTGCATTGGCCTAATATGTCAACTAAGTTGCCTTCGGACATCCGAAAGTTCAAAGCCAAGCATTAAAAATATCCAGGAGATCATGTGACTACCTTCCATCTTTGGTGCTCATCTAACTCATTGAAAGATGACTCCATATAGTTGTGATTGTTTCAATGTTCTCTCATTGGGAGTGCCGCGAAATGGTACATTGAGCTCAATCGCTCAAGATACTCTTCCTTCGGTGAACTGGTGATGGCTTTGCTAAACCATTTCTAGCTACCTATGAGATACAACATTGGCACAGAGCTGCTCGCCAATTTCGAACAGACAACAGCGGACCATATCTCTAATCACATCCGAGAATGGAGATGCTGGATGAGTTTAATTAAGGTGCCAGTCCCACCAGCATTCTTGCTTGAGTGGTTCCTTAAGTCTTTGGTCCTACAATTATCCAAAGACGTCACGACGTTGGGAGTATTCTCTAAAGAAGACGCCATCATGAGAGCTCAACAATTTGAGCTCATCTATTCTCAGTCTGGTTTATTATACAACATCTTGCCAGATGCACCATGCTCGATACTTGATAAAACTAGATAGAGAGTTGGACCACATGCTAATGGTATTGTTGGTTCAGCACAAACAAATCTCATTGAGCAATTGATGAAGCAGTTGCAACAGTTATCTATACAACACAAAGTGGCCATCCAAACTACTACTTTGGCTGCTCCCCCTACCAAAACATCGGAGGTACACACAGTGCAATCAACTAACCCAAAGGCCACCCAGCAGCCTGAAGGAAAGAAAAAACTACGAAAGAAGGGTAAGGGGGATTAAAAACCTACCGATAATGTTGGCGGGGACAACACTGAGAAACATAAGGCAAGGTATCAATGCAACTTGTGCGTGGAAGATGACCCAACCCATCTATGTCCTTGGCTTGCAGAAGCTCAAAAGTTTGTGACGCAGCAACAGCCTACTGTGTTGACCAATCCATTTCAACATGGGCAAAATCTAACCCAAGCCTCTGCAAGCACGGAAGGGGGCAGCCAAGAACCCTCTCCACCTATGAACAAACCCGCATTCGTGAACGTATATATGGTGAGGGGCGATGCTTTTATATCGACTAGAGTGCATGACTACAATAAACCAAGCACTTATGAGAAGGGTAAAGAAGTTGAACTCCCATCTCTTCCTCTACAAATTGAGAAGACGTTGGGCAAAACAATGACACACATTCCCAAAGGTGCATTCAAAAAAGATTCTCATAACCCAAACACAAGGGTTTCCTAGAACTACTCTATGGTGGAATATTTATCATAAACCCCTTGTTTGATGTCTTCTTTGGAGGTCCTCCAAAGCTACCCTTCCCAGAGGAAAGCCTTGTTAACCGCTTTAGGATCTACTGAGACTTGTAATCTAGGTACAATCATGCTATATACAACCGACTTAAAACCTCATCTTCCTTACCACGTAGCATTTCAGATAGTAGTGGCTTATCCCACAAAAACTTTTACTCAGAATATCTTCCGCACTGTGGTTGATGAGGGCACCTCGACATGCATTATGTCATTGGCATGTTGGAAGGCCATTGGCCAGCCCGTTTTGTCTCCTTCACCTACTCTCCTCACCGCTTTTGACAGGCATTCATTCCGACCACATGGTATCGCTCCTTCTTTCCCCATGCAGTTAGGAGGGAAGACCATGTGTGTCAAAGTAGAGGTAGTCAATGCTCCCCTTGACTATAACCTCTTGTTAGGAAGGAGTTGGACTTATTCCATGCAAGTTGTGGTTGCTACAGTTTTTTGGGTCTTGTTGTTTCCACACGAGGGTCAGATAGTGACCATCGATCGATTGTCTTTCTCCAGACCTGACCCTGCATTGGGGGCATCCACGGTCATGATGATTGATAATCCTCAACCAAGTTTCATCAACGTAGGGGTTGGTTTGTGCCCATCTTTGATGGGTACCTTCAATTACCTGCCCCCTCAAGGCGATATCAAGTTTATATCCAATCACCATAAGGTTGATATTTTTCAAGTGTTGTCATTCCGCATGACTTACTTCAACAATCCATGGATACTTCCTTCCCCATCAGCCACGATGGATGGGACAGGGCACCCGGGCATGTCCATGCCCTTGTCCACAGCTGAGTAACATACTCTTTAGTCCAGCAAACTTCAGCCCACACTGATCTAGCTCCTGCACAAGAGTTCGATCCACTTTTAGAGCCTATTTGGGCTCAGGGTTCTCTCACTCACACCGATTCATTAGACTTAGTCTTGCCCTCTAATGAAGCAATAATTTAAGCAATGACTAGTCTAGATAAACCCTGGGAGGATCTTCATCATAGATCATACTTCCTCCCAGAGTTAAGCTGAATTGAAGCGGGAGAATTCATCATGACTATGATGGGAGATTGGTCTTGTCTTATTAATCCCTTAGCTACACATGAGGTTTATGATGAGGGTAATATGGCAACTATCGCTGAAACCTTATCGATCAATATCTCACGAAACCCTGGTGTCATGGAGAATGTCTTCGTTAGAGTTGACTACTCCCCCGAAGAGATTCAAATCTACATAGATCTTTTCAAAGAATTCCACGACGTATTTGCCTGGTCTTATGAGGAAATGCCAGGTATCGATCCAAAAATAGTTGAACATGAAATCACAACGTATCCTGATGCCAAGCTTGTTTAGCAGAAGCTTCGTCTAGTTAATCCTAAGAAAGTAGCAGCCATTAAGGTTGAGGTTCAGAAATTGCTAAAAGTCAAGTTTATCTATCCTATCCATTTGACCCAATGGGTGTCAAATCCTATGCCGATCAATAAAAAACAAGGCACGATTTGTGTTTGTACTAACTTCCGTGATTTGAACAAGGCATGTCCTAAAGATAATTTTCCCACACCTTTCATCAACTAGATCATTGATGAATGTGTGAGTTGCAAAGCCTTTTCTTTCATGGACGGTTTTTCGGGATATAATCAAATACAAATCAAACCTGAAGACCAACACAAAATGGCATTCATCTGTCCATGGGGTACATTCACGTATCGTAAGATGCATTTTGGTCTCAAAAATGTTGGAGACACCTTTCAGCGGGCCATGTCTTTTGCTTTTCATGACCTCAAGCATATAGTCGAGGCTTGCTTAGATGATTTAGCATCTCAATCTCGCAAGAGAATGGATCATCCCACACACCTCCGACTTATCTTCGAATGTTGTCACTACTTTCGGATTCGCCTGAATCCAAACAAGTGCAGCTTCTGCGTAACGTCAGGACGATTGTTAGGTTTCATAGTGTCAACAACAGAGATCATGGTCGATCCTCTCAAGGTTGAGGAAATAATTCAGTTTCCCCCCCCCCCATGCACAATCCTTCAACTTCAGAGTCTACAGGGCAAGGTGAATTTTCTATGACACTTTATCACTAACTACATCGAGATCACCAAGGGATTTATGTGCTTACTTAAAAAAGACGTTCCCTTTTGTTGGGACGATGCCTCTCAACGCTCTTTCTCCACATTGAAACATGCACTCACAACTGCCCCTCTGCTCCAGCCACCTAACTATAACAAAGATTTCTTATTATATCAGGCTGCAGCAGAGTCAACCATTGCAATGGTCTTAGTTCAAGAAGATGATTTGTTCACCGAATATGTCATCTATTACCTGATTCGAGGCCTCGTAGGACCGGAACTCAATTATTCTCATATCGAAAAACTTGCATTGGCAGCATTCCATGTTGTTTAACGGTTCCGTCATTATGTTCTGTTTCATAAGACCACCGTCATTGTTGTCATAAATCCATTTCAGTACATGTTGACACGACGGGTAATAGGCAGAAAAATCAGTAGATGGATAGTCATCCTCTAGGAGTTTGACTTAGATTTCATTTCAGCGAAGTCCAAAAAGTCATTGGTCTTCGCATAACTTATTTCAGAACTTCCAGTTGAGTCTAGTGATCTTGTGCCCGAAGAGTCACCTATCAAAGGAGATATGTTTTTGATCACCTCTTTGAATCCCTGGTATGGAGATATACTTATCTATCTCTAGACTTTGAAGTGCCCCACCACTGCTTCTCATGATGAGCATCGACGCATACACCATCAAGCTAAGAATTATCTCATAATCGATGATACATTGTATCGGAGAGGTGTAGACTACATCCTACGCTAATGTCTCACTCATGAGAAAGTAGTCATCATGCTTAACAATTTCCATACTGGAGCTTGTGGCGGTCATTTGTCTGGGTTGGCAACAGCCCAAAAGATTCTCCGAGAAGGTTACTTCTGGCCGACACTAATAAAAGATTGTATCCAATCAGTCAAGAAGTGCCACCCATGCCATATCTTCTCTTAGAAGATGAGGGAACATCCTGCTCCCATGTTTCCTGTCATTACAGTTGGTACCTTCACCAAGTGGGGGATTGATTACACTACATGCTACCCTCCTTCAGAAAGGGGGCATCACTATATCATCATAGTTTTAGACTACTTCACAAAGTGGGTTGAAGCTATGCCAATGTTTAAAGATGATGGCGAGACTGCAGCTCTCTTTTTATTTAACCAGATAATAACAAGGTTCGGCATCCCGAGGAAGATTGTCACTGACCATGGCAGTCACTTTCAGAACCAGATGATGACCGAGTTAACATCAAAGCTTGGGTTACGGCAAGAACATTCATCACCCTACTACCCCCAAGCAAATGGGAAGGTGGAAGCTATAAACAAAACTCTTAAGACCATTCTACAAGGAATGATCAATTCAGCCAAGTCAAATTGGCATTTGATGTTATACTCGGCATTATGGGATTACCGAACATCTGTTAAGATTGCAACTAGTTTCTCACCTTTTCAACTCATTTACGGGCTGGAGGCAATCTTGCCCATCGAATGTCAGATCCCGTCTCTAAAATTGGCAGTACAATTATTGCCAGACACTTCTCCACTTGAAGAATGGTTAGTATACCTTGAGCAGCATCATGATGTGGCCCTAGCCAACGAGTCTCACAAACATAAGGTCAAGTGTCAGTATGATAGGTCTGTTTGTCCTCAGATTTTCTCTAAAGGCGACCTTGTCCTGGTCTATGACCAAGATAAGGACCCCTGGGGGCAGGAAAATTCAAACCCATGTGGTTTGGACCTTTCATCATAAAAGAGGTTTTAAAAAAGGGTACTTATCATCTAGTTGATTTTGAAGGGAATGCTTTGGTGGAGCCTAGAAATGAGCTCTACCTCAAGAAGTATTACTCATAGGCAGGTCGTTGTGGGTAACTTTTTGTAACATATGTATAGTCTTTGTACTATTACTTTTTAGTTTCTTTTAGTGTTATGGGTGTGTCGTTGATGTTATCTTTCGTCACTGTGGTAGATGTCAAGTGATTCTAAGGTGTTCGTTGGGTATGCAGATGGTGCTAGTCGGCACACTCAGAGGCTTGCTTCTGTAGCTTGGGTAATCTTTACACCTCAAGGGCAGTTATTATCTTTCGGAGGTATATGCTTAGGTGACACCACAAATAATGTTGTTGAGTATAGTGCAGTTATTGAGTTGCTTCGTGATGCTTTGTCATTAGATATCTCTCATCTTTGGGTCTATCTCGACACTCAACTAGTTGTGTCTCAGTTAAACAAAGTATACCGGGTTCATGATCCAACTTTACACCGACGATTCCTTAGGGTACGTCTCTTAGAACAAAACTTTGATTATATTACATATTTTCATGTTCCTAGGAGATTAAACCAAGTTACAGATACTCTAGCTAATCAAATTTTAGATTGGCATCTTGCACACATATGAAACAACATTAACATAAACATGTAAATACATTTTTTGCACACATGATCCATAAGACACAAAAGACCAAAAAAAAAAACATATATAATATCATAAAGTAACTAGAGTACATCGATGGACACAAGCGCCTCAAAAATAGGACCAATAACGAGTCACAGGGATTATGCCCTCAAAATATATATACAAGTAGTGCTTCTGGCACATCAAAATGTCTAGCTAAAGTCAGGGCCTGTGGGCCCTGTTATACTGATCCACAGTGTTGGCTAAATGCCGAAACAACCGGACCCACATCCATGGTGCCCCCACTACATGAGGCTGCATAGATGGTGGCAGGTCCTCAATCTCTGCCATCGGGACCATGTGAGTGATCGCAGTAAAGTTACGCTCGACTCGTCTCAATACCCTCTCAGCCTCCTCGGCTGGAAGATCTCCTGCTACTGTTGGTCCCCCTGTAGTGGCAGGTGTGGCCCCTGGCCAAGGACGACGCATGTTCCTCGCATAGTCTGCGGGTTGCATTGGTCCCACATCTACATACAATGAACACATATCCATCAAATACTCTGGCATAACAAAAAAACGTAAAAAATTACATATGTTTAAAACACAAAAAAACTACAAAGGTGGAGACTTACCCATCTCCCCTTGCTCCTCACCAAGAGGTACTGGTATCTCAGGATCTCTCTAGAAATCAATCCTGGCATAGGGGTAATCCTCTATAACCGGGATCTGTCGTGACAACCATGCGAAGAATTCATCATCGAAGAACTCATTGTTCCTTCTGCCACCCTATCGCGGAAGTAATACTGCCCATCTACACATAGTAAGAAGAGAGGCCTGATGTCCTTATACCACTACTCGAGGACTAAAACTCAGAACTCTCTCAAAAAAGAACAAACACATAATGGTCTCGAACCCAAAGTTCCTATGTGTTCGCAAATGGAAATCTGTCAACTTCCTTTTCATACACTCAAGCAATGTGGTACTCCAATCAAAAACTTGTTCATTTAAGCACTGGATGCCTGATGTAGAGTCATAGAACTAGTAATTCGCCCAATAAGAAATACTATCGCCTGTAGCGATATGTCAGTGATCTTTCTTATGGGCACTTGCATGCTCGAGCGGTCTGTATCATCTGCATAGTATAGACCTATCAATTCCGCTATGTTATGCAGTCCCGAAGGAAAAGTTTGGAAGTTGATTGGTTCCCCTCTCCGAGAGAGGCCAGTCAAAAAGTAAATGTCCTCGACTGTGGGCACCAGTGACTGCCCCTCTAACATGAATGCCTCTGCATCCGGATGTCAGTAGTCAATCAAGGCATTCAATAGCCTAGGTTGTGCCCGCATAAAAGGACATAGGAAAAACTTGAGTAACCCACATTGCATCAAAGTAGCCACAACATTGGGGTCTTCCCTGACCAACTCACTAACCTCTTCATGCTCTCTTTCTCTCCAGTGGACATACATCCTACAAAAAACCAAGGTTCAGGAGGGTTAACCCTTTCTTTTGCAACCTATTTCATTCAAAAAGGGGGTCCACACGTGATGTAAAGGAAACAGTCGCATGTACACACGGGCAGAGTTTACTCCACCTGAATGTACACACAGCCTGTCCTGAGACATCCCGCATGGACCTAGGGTCGACCTTTTAAAGGTCGACGCCCCCCTAAAAAATGAAACCCAATGCAAAAATAAAGATATAAAATGCAAGATAAGAGAGTTTGTACGTACTTGGTCCAGAAAGAAGTTTGTTTCGTCCACTATAGCTCCTGGAATCACCGCTTTTGACAAAGGGGGTCTTCTGGCTCCAGAGTCAATTTCCAAATCAGCAATGTTGATAATGAGCTGCCAGCTTCTATTTATAGACTTTTTGACCTCTTTTTCTCACTTTTCTGGCCTCCCTTATCATTTTCTTTATACCGAAAACCATTTAGAGTGATTCAAGAGTTGCATAAGAGGGATATGATCGGGTATTGGGATAGTGTTTTTTGAGTTTTGAGTAATTTTTGACGATCCGTGGAAAAAAATTTCCAACGATCAACTTGAGCATATAGGTTAGGTTTCTACCCTGACTTTTGTATCTCATTGTCTTTTTCCTTTTCCATAGGAACGATCCCATCAGGTTGTGACACAGAACCATCATAACTGCTTTATAAGTGTCACAACTTGGTGGTAGAGCTTACCGGAACATGGATGCCCTAGGTAGATCCTGATTGCATTATGGTATCCATGTTGTCTCTAAAACACTATAGGCTCGGGAGTCCTCGTAGTTTTTCCTAAATACGAGTTTGAGCCTCATTTGCATGATCCTTTTTCGCTCTTGACCTCACCCTCAAGACTCCCAAAAAATAATGGGTCTTCTTTTAAGCCCTTTTTAGACCCTCTAAACATGAAAATATTGTCGAGCGATCTTGTGGCCTTTCACGCTCGTTAAACTAAAATTTGAAGTCACGTATGTCCGGTGGTAGTTTACCCCTTTTTCAGTCCGGATGGTCAACTGTACGAACAAAGGTATACTCTATGGAACTTCAGTTCTATAGAAGAGTACTCTCAAGTATAATTTTATCCTTTTTTCGGGCATGAGGGACTAAACTTACAAAAAAGGAACCCCCACGGAGTCCATAGTTAATCTCTTTTCAGACTCCCTAAAATTGAAGAGATCGTTGAGTGACCTTATTATTTCACACTCGTTAAAATGGTCCAAAAGAACATTCCTGGTGGAGTCCATAGTTAATCTTTTTTCAGACTCCTTAAAAAAGAAAAAATGGTTGAGTGATCTTATCCTTATCACACTCATTAAAATGGTTTTGAATAGACGTCTTGTCGGTGCTATTTTACCCCTTTTTTGAACCGACTAGACTATTTTCGAAAAAGGTACCCCAATGGAGTCTCCTTTTATGTTTTTTAAGACTCTCTAAATATGAAAAACCATCGAGCTTACCTTCTCTGGGCTTGTTAAACTTACATCGAAGGATGTTACCATTGTGTGTTTTGTTAACTGCATTTTCATATCTTATACGACAGCCTTGTAGTAGTTTGCTTCTGCATCTTAAGACCCTTGGCTCCCCGGAGGATTTTTCCCAAGTGTCATTATTCTGAACATCAGTCTTGTCCTTGCACTTTGAACTTGTATGTTTGTAACACTCGATCCTCCATTGTAATGTAACATTCCTTTATTCCTTTTTCCAAAATTATTGAAAAATACAAAAAACAAAAAATCAAATATACCCCAAAAAGAGGAAGGGAAAAGTATTTTCTTTATTGGCAGCATAATGAGTCGCCCTTGGATAAAGAACATATGTCTATTTGTTCATCAAACCATGGGATGTAATATGACCTTAGGAATCTTTTCTCACTACATAGAGTTGTGTCCTCCTCTGTTTAGTTATTCTTCCAAAAATATGGAGAGTTTGTGTTGCCTCCTGCTTCGTAGACTTATGATTAATGCCATGCTACCTAAGTCTCACCATTTTTTGTGTTGTTGTCCAAGGGAAGTTTCTACCAAGCCTGATTCAGCCCCTCTACAATTTGTCTCTTTCCCTCATACTCAGTCATCCTGAATTTCCAATCAAGTCATTGTTTGAAATCAATGAAGCCTTCAGTCTGATCATCAAGAATATATAGTCCATGACCAACGAGCCGTCGAAGACCTCTGGGTAGTGAAGTTGTACACTCATATTACACTCTTACCTTTAGTTTTGAAGATTTTGAAGTTGTTTCTCGAGCTCTGAAGATCTCATCTCCAACCATCAGGCCGTATCAGCTTCTAGAAGATGGATACTCTATATGTCTATCTTTTTTATTTCGAGATGTAGCTCCGTTGTGTATTGTTCATGACTACACTTTATATAGTTATTTGACATGGATCTATAGTGTATTTGATTGATAGCCATGATTCTATTTTATCCCGAGCATGGGTATGCCCGCCTTGGTGAGACATTTGTTATTTTGTAGACGGCGCCTCCCGGTTTCTGGTCCCTAGGCTCACTTGTTCTGCACTTTAGTAAAGATTGGTGATGTATTTTGACCATCAAATGCTCTTCTGACCTCACACATTAGGGGGCATCTTTTATAACCCTAATTTTCACCATACATGCTTACTTGGCATTAGGCCATCTTAGATCCCTTCTTTGCCAAAGAACTGTTGAACAAACTCTTTTAAAAACCATGCGCCCTACTCCATTACTGCACGTGTGTACACGCTAGATGACCTAAAACAACCTGCGTGGACTGACAAAAGCACAAAAAAAGGAAAGTTGTCGATGAAACACACACCTTTGGGTGAGTTAACTGAAACTCTCAGCCATGCATGGTCGAGGGTTCATCCAAATACCTAGCTTCTTCTAGCCTATAAAAGAAGGGTTAGGGGTCCCATTTGGAAAAGGAGAAAAGATAGTAAAGAAAATCTACCCAATTTCATATTCCCATTGTCCCAACCCTTTAGCCATCCATGTGCAAGAAGAGATACAAAGCAAAGAAGTTGGAGAACATTTGAAGAGGAGCCTAGAATCAGGATTCGCGAAGCAGTGGCCGGTCTCAACATTTGTAAGTTGATTCATTCAAATTTAATAATAAAGAAATGTTTTTCCCATCCCACTATATGAGTTCTTCATAGATCAGTAAATATATGTTTGAATATCTAACCCATTAGTCTATAGGTAAAATGCATGTGTAGTTTGTTGCTTGTTTTGTACGCAGGTCAATCTTGAGAGGATAGCTGCTGACAAGCATTCAAGCATGAGGAAGGATCGACATCAAACATTTGGAACAAGGTATGTTGGTCTAACCATGTATTTGCTAAAAAGGAATGGGGTTTAAGTCTGGGGACGAAGGTAGAAAGTAGATTTCTTTTGGTCATATCTGCATGCATAAGATAACCCTATTTGCTAGTCCGTAAGGGGATTTCCCTCACAACACTCATGAGTTCTAAAGGTAGTCTTAGGAATGCTTTCCTCTTTCATACATATCTAGTGGTAGCCAAAATGAAGATCAAGTTTAGTAAAGAACTGGGCACCACTCAATTCATCCAAGAGGTCATCAATTAAAGGAATGGAAAATTTTCCTTTAATGGTGAGTTTGTTGAGAGCAAGGAAGTTGGGACACATGCGCCAAGAACCTTCTTTCTTAAGGACCATGAACATAGGAGAAGAGTAGGGGCTCGTACTAGGGTGGATAACACCTACGTTGAGCAGTTCTTGAATCATTTTCTCAATTTCATTTTTTGGGGAAAAGGGGTGATGATAGGGATGGATATTGGGAGGAAGGCTTCCTAGGGCAAAGGGAATGGAATGATCATGAACACCATGGGAAGGAGGGAGTCCCTGGGGAGTGGAAAAAAACACTTGATGTTTAAAGAGTATGTATTGGAGGTCTTGTGGAACAGAGGGTGTCTTAGTTGCTTGTATGGCATGGAGTTGGGAAATAATGCCAGAATGACCTTTTTTGAGCTACTTTTCCATGTGATGGGAATTAATGATCTTAGGGGAACCAATGGTGATGCCTTGGAAATTATATTTTTGGCCCTCGTGGTTGAATTGTATGGTTAATTACTTAAAATCCATGAGAATGGGACCCAAATTCCTTAGCCAGTCTGCACCCAACACAATGTCACAACCACCCATGTCGATAGAAAACATATGAGATTTCAGGTGGTAGTCACCAATTTGGAGATGCACATTTTCACAATGCCCACCACATTTCATGGACCGCCCTTGGAAATCATGATTTGGAAATTATTGACTGCACGAATATAGAAATTAGTGTCTTAGAAAATGGTGATGAATAAAATTATGGGTGCTTCCACTATCAACAAGAATGATGACCTTCCTATGCTTGATGTAACCAATTAGCTTGAGGGTTTCGGGAGCAAAGAATCTAGTGAGATAATTTAGGGAAATGACCGGTTCTACTTCAGGAGGCTCTGAGGGAGGGGTTATGTCAGTGGGTTCAGGTGACACAGACACAAGGGGAGCTTTAACATCCTCTTCTAAAAAATCCTCCAAGGTGGCCATAAAA
Source organism: Picea engelmannii (assembly GCA_009831015.1). Classification (NCBI taxonomy): domain Eukaryota; kingdom Viridiplantae; phylum Streptophyta; class Pinopsida; order Pinales; family Pinaceae; genus Picea; species Picea engelmannii. The sequence continues at coordinate 717,679 of ML781228.1, forward strand.
ATCTTTTGTTCCTTACAATTGTGTACTGGAAAATATTTTTCATCACAATTATAACAAAGGCCTTTGAGTTGGTGTTCATCCATTTTGGCCCTGGTCAATTTTTGGATCTTTAGTGGAGTAGAAGGAGGAGTGGGATTTACTGGTTTAGTGTGAGGAATAAAGGAGGGTTTTCGGTTTTGAGAAGAGACAACTTGTTGTTCTTCCTTAGCTCTTTTAGTAGCCTCCACCCAACTCTGAGGTCGAGCCATGAGGACATGGGCACAAACCTCATCCTTGAGGCCACTGATAAAACATTCTCAGAAAAAAGCATCAGACATGCCCTCTGTACGAAAAGCCAGTCGCTCAAAACTAACTATAAAGTCTTCCATTGTGCCAGATTGTTTCAACTTTGTCAAATGGCCTAAATGGTTGGTTTCGGTGTCAAAGCATTCATAAATCTCTGCCACAAAGTGTGTCCAAGAAACATATCCTTGGCAGGAAGTTTTTCTCCATTGCCACCATTTCCAACGTTCTTGATCTAGATGGAGAACACCATACTAGAGTTTGGCCAACTCATCTGTAATGTCATACAAACATAAATAATGTTCAATTTGAGTTACCCATCCAGTGGGATCTGAGCCATCAAATTTGGTCACATCCACACGCGGAAGGCGTAGGTCACACTAAAAGTGATGGGGTTGAAAATTATGGGAATGAAAGGAAGTTTTAGCTTCGGTATGCAAAGGTGGGTCAGATAAGGGAGGATCTGCAGGGATATGCAACTTGGTGCAGATCATCGAAGCGACAGATTCAGGATGGGTATTAATGACTTGTTTAAGGTATTGTTTGAGTTCCTCGATTGAGGTGGCGATGTAGGAATGCATATTTTTACTGATGGTGGAAATATTGGCACTGAGTTGTCTCACTTCTTATTGGGTCTTTGTGAAATTAGATTGCAAGGTATTGAAGAGAGCCTCCAAGTCTTGGCTATGGGTATGGGCCATGATGACGAGGGAACCTATTGTGGGTGGTGTTAGCATCAGAAGTCACTACTGGATTTCTTGCAAGAGCAGAGCCTAACACCCATCAGTTTTTATTGTCACGATTTAATAAATGGGGGTGGTTGAATGGAAAGAGACCCAGGAAAGCAACATTGACACAGGAACCAGGGTCTGGTATGTAGAAACCAAGGGAGGTCTTGATCCAACTTCCGTCAGTAAGTTGATTAAAGGGTGGTAGATGGAAGACTTGTGAGAAGGGTGAGAAAAACTGCCTCGAGCAATAGGCCTTCGGAAGCTTGAAGAAGAAAATCTCAGAAGCCAATATCCTCTTGGTCCAGAGTTTCAAGGAGCTGAAGGGTGACTCGACTGGATCCTCGAATACCAAGCCATTCCAGCGCTGAGAAAACACAAGAATTGATTAGAAACGCTGCGAATGTTGCAGTGTTCCAACCTACATCATCCTACAACAGTGAAACTCGACTGGATCCTCCAATTTTGAGTTGTTCTAACATAGTAAACAAAGAGATGGAAAAAGAGGCTGAAATCCATAAAGTAAGAAGTCTCAAATGCCTTATACATTAACCAGAGCGACCAACGCTTCATCAAAACTTCTAGAACGGGAGCCTAGCTCAACCATCAACCCTTACAAAAATGGTGAAAATGCCTACATATACTCAAAAACAACAACAACAGCAAAAACAAGATGCTGCATTAAAAACATTACGTCTGCATGTTTTTTGACAGTCTGCGCATGTAGACTCTGGCCGATCATGCACCCAAGACTTGGTGTCCCCTCGGCCAAATTTGGACAGCTATTCTTTGTCAGACGCCACCCTAACTGCGCATGGCTCTTGCAAGGGAAGTAGTTGAGCCATTAAGAACCGAGCTAGTGTCTGCAGACCTCCTTGGCAAGTCGAGGACCTGATGTGGCTTCCATGAAAAGAACCAGTACAAAGGACCTTCTCGGGTAGACTTTCAGCTGGAACATCCATACTTTGCAATTAATGAGTGAAGCAAGGCTTCAACCACCCTCTCTCTTCTTCATTCATTCCCAGTAGGTACTGGGATTTAGATCACGTTGAATCGGTGTCTGGAGAACACAGTGCCCCCCCTCTGAAACTCAATTCGACGCTTTTGGCCTCCCTTTTGTATAGCCCTTTCTACTTTCTCGAGTGACCACGGGTCATGACCCTACGCCTACCTTCAAAGGTGATTTCGGTGTTTCAGGGTTCATGGATAGGAAGGAGCAGGTCTTCTCTCTTCAAAATCGCGATGGGTGAAATGCCGGGAAGGCCTAGAGATCACCACGCGTCGCCCTGCTAATCTGATGGTTCTGAATTGATTCGACAATACTGCGGGCCCGGGTCTGATACATCTTTGATGCTTCACACTTCGAGGATGTGAGAGAGCTATTCCATATGCTTCGAAGTCACGATGGGAGAAAAGGTGGAGAACCTAATAGCGCCACGCGTTCCTCCAGGATGAACCGCTAAGATCACTCTCAGTGCTTTGGGGCCTGTCTTTTCAAATGATAAACATTAGTGCCCCTCCTTTAGTCCTGCTCCTCTGTGACCTAGTGCTAAGACCATGGGCTCGGCTCCAAAGGTGATTTCGACGTTTCATCAATCGGTGATTTCAGCTGTAAAGAATGGGAGGCTCCTTGTCTCCTGAAACACCGATCCTCGATACGCCTACTGGCCGCCACCAGTCCCAATTGGATCGAACAACCCAGACTTTCCCTGACCTATGGGTGCTACCCTTCGTGCTAAATCTCGGGCAACTTGACAGCCCCAAAAACCCGATGATCATCGATCTGCTTTGTCAATTGATCTTTTCCATTGAAATCAGACTGCTCGCTCGCTTGATTTTAAGCTCGAAATGGACTTCTTCTGTGAGCTGCGCTCGACGCTTATGGCTGTGGCCCTTGAATAAAACACATCTGACCGGTTTTCAAACCCCACTTCTATGCATTTACACTAGAGGCCTAAAATCAGATAGGAGAATACCCCTATACAAGAAATGTTGCTAACATTAGGCTCCATGGGGGATAGAGTCCTGTTGGCAGCCAATTCACATTTCTACTATCCTTATAAGCTGCCTACACCAATGTTTTGCAAACCTTAAATTAGTGATAATGAATTAAACAGAGTATATCCATCTCTGTTATCATTTGGGTGAATACGATTTAGTTTGTTCAATCTGCATACAAGTGTCGATTTGAATGATGCTTTTAGCAATCAAATATCTTTTGATAGTTTGAATTTAATTAATTAAGATTCGAATTGATTTTAATACGATTCTATGTTTGATTTAGACCAGCTACAGAATCGCAATATTCTGTAGCTAGTCTTTAGAATTAGATTTTTATCAATTTTATCAACAAAATATCTTCTTAACCTGTCCTTTTTTGACCTCTTTCAGGTACATTCGAATTGCATTGGGCATGTTGTGGCAGTCTAGGAGATATTTATGTGATATAGTTTTATTTTTAAGTTGTTAGTTTGAGTTAGAGATAGGAACTTGGGATATCATCCCAAATTTTCTGTAAACAGTTTTGAAAACTTCCACAAGGAGGTTTTACCCTGTAGGAGGTCTTTAAATACTTATTATTTTTTGTAATAAGGATCATCCTCGCTTGTGGGAGAACCAGGCTATGGATTTATGATTCAGACTGAGACGAGAGTTAATGTCTTGTAACAGCTTTCGCTTTCAATATATCAAACTTTTGTTTCAAGTTTATGCATATCAGTTTGCAGTTGATTATAGACTACTTTAGCTATCATAATCTATTGCAGGATGATATGATTTGATTAATATGCTATCCATATCTTATCTCTTTCATTATTTAAAAATACAGCAATTACTTTGTTTCAGTTGATGAATCACAAATTTCTCTTCTTCGTTAATTGAATCATTTTGTATAGATCTTTGCATACAGATTTATCTAACTATGAAGATTTATAAGTTATAAGATTGTTGTAACTTTTATGTCTTGTTTGTTCTATTATCAACATTCAAAAGAGCATTGTTGCTTACTGTTTACTAGAGGCTTGTAGAGGATTGATGCGGGTTTCCTCCCATCGAATAGCTAAATTGGATGCCTTATACAGGATAGATTGGAAAGCGTTATTACAGGTCAGTTTGTTATTTATTTGATAGATAATTTGTTAGTATAATTTAATTAATTTAGTTAGATATATGTGTAGTTTAGATTTGTAGTTAGAGTTAGTATATTAGTTGTTTAGTTTAGATAGTTTTTTATTTTATTTCTTCTTCATAAAATCATAAAAATCAAAAGACAATAGCTCTCGCTGTCTTAGGACAGAATACAAATGAGTTTTTCATGTTTTCATTCAAATCTGTAAATTGTAAATATTGTACATTTGTGAATAAGATTTATTTCTGTTAGTAGTTAGATATTTAATTTCTTAGAGTTAGCATAGTATTAGATAGTAGATTGTATAGATAATAGTTATTTTGTTTAGTTTGTTTTAATAGTTATTTTTAGTTAGATTAGTTTGTTTAGTTTGTTTTAATAGTTGTTTTTAGTTAGATTAGTTATTTTAGAGTAGTTTTCTTTTTGTTTTTCTTAGGACTTAGATCGGCTAACGGAGCCACTAAACCCGTCAGGGTGGGTTATCCCAAATGGCTTGGGTTATTAGACAACCCTGGACTGGATCCACTCTCCCAGTTGATGGACGGTCAATTTCGCCCGTCAACAAGTCATCCTTGTGATGCTCTAAGAACTCATTTTGCAGTTTCAGTGCCTTGTTGTTGGGCTATGGAGTCAGGCTCAAAACATCCCGCTGCTGAAAATACGGGCCGAAAAATAAAAGCAACAAAATAAAGATACATGTTCAAAGGAGCTTATTTATATACAATCCTAAACTAATAAAACACTTTACATGGGGCTAAGTGAAAGCAGATTTCCACCATAGCCATTCAAGCAGCTTCCTGGATAGAAGCTCCTTCCTTCTGTCAATGATCATCAGCAGATGGTGTAACCGTGATAGCAGAATGGTTACACTCTTCAACTCCTCCTTACAGGCTGGAGTTGAGATGAAATAGGGTGGCTCCAAGGCATAGGGGAAATGCCACTCCATGTACTCACTGATAGGATCATAGAATGAGTGGCAAATTTCAAAAAATTGGTGACAGGCAACCTCCTCTGCTACGCAGCTGTTCTCATGTGGATGAATATCTCTGACAAGCACAGGTGAGTGGACAACTGTCGTAGGGTCACTGATCTCGGGCGATGGCTGCTCGTTGACTGGCTCTAGATAGGAAAATAAATGTGCGCTTAGCTGCTCTTTTGGTTCTTCCTTGTCTTCTTCGTTTAATTTTGAGACAGCAGGCTCATCGGGGGAAGATGCTAATGCATCCAAAAAATCTTCAATAATTTCTTTAAAAGAGCTGCTTAGATCATCTGCCTCGTAGACTGGAAAATCCTTTTTCTCCATATCGAACCAGTGGAGTCTCCAATCGATCCTTGAATCATGGAGTCGCCAGGTGAAATATGCGCAGCTTCGAATGTGTCTGGTCCTTGTTCACCATCAAAGGCCAGATCCTAACATTGTTGTTACCCTAGGAAGCTTCTCAGGCTGAATTAGCTGCTAAAACCTTCTCGAGAAAGCTCCTTAGGGTCAGATTTTAGGTGTGCTAATAGTAGCCACAGCTAAAACAGTGATGTGGAAACCTTGGAGTCGCCAGGTGCATAGTAGCAATATTGAAGGGCTCTAATGTATGATGCACCTTCAGAATCAGAGGCTTAATGTCATTCTAAAAATATTCAACTTCGTCCCTGGCAACGGCGCTAGAAATGCTAGCGTCAGAAGTCACTCCTATATTGCTTGCAAGAGCAGAGCCCGACGCCCATCAATTTTTATTGTCACGATTTAATAAATGGGGGTGGTCGAATGGAAAGAGACCCAGGAAAGCAGCATTGACACAAGAACCGGGGTCTGGTATGTAGAAAGCAAGGGAGGTCTTGATCCAACTTACGTCAGTAAGTTGATTAAAGGGTGGTAGATGGAATACTTGTGAGAAGGGTGAGAAAGACTACCTCAGGAAACAGGCCTTCGGAAGCTTGAAGAAGAAAAACTCAGAAGCCAAGATCCTCTTGGTCCATAGTTTCAAAGAGATGAAGGGTGACTCGACTGGATCCTCCAATTCCAAGTCATTCCAGCATTGAGAAAACACAAGAACTGATTAGAAACGCTGCGACTATTGCAGTGATCCAAACTACATCATCCTACAATAGCGCAACTCGACTGGATCCTCCAATTCCGAGATTTTCTAACACAGTAAATAAAGAGATGGAAAAAGAGGCTGACATCCATAAAGTAAGAATTCTCAAATGCCTTATACATTAACCAGAGCGACCAATGCTTCATCAAAACTTACAGAACGGGAGACTAGCTCATCCACCAACCCTTACAAAAATGGCGAAAATGCCTACATATACTCAAAAACAACAACAACAACAAAAACAAGACACGGCATTAAAAACATTGTGTCTGCACGTCTTCTGATAGTCTACGCATGCAGACTCTAGCCGATCATGCACCCAAGACTTAGTGTCCCCTCGGCCAAATTCGGACGGCTATTCTTTGTCAGATGCCACCTTAAATGTGCATGGATCCTGCAAGGGAAATAGCTGAGCCATTAAGAGCCGAGCTAGCATGTGAATACCTCCTTGGCGAGTGGCTTCCATGAAAAGAACCAGTACAAAGGACCTTCTCGGGTAGACTTTCAGTCGAAACATCCATACTTTGAAATTAATGAGTGAGGTGAGGTTTCAACCACCCTCTCTCTTCTTCATTCATTCCTAGTAGGTACTAGGATTTAGATCATGTGGAATCGACGTCTAAAGAACATAGTGCCCCCCCTCTGAAACTCAATTCAGTGCTTTTGGCCTCCCTTTTGTACAGCCCTTTCTACTTTCTCGAGTGACCATGGTCATGACCCTATGCCTACCTTCAAAGGTGCTTTCGGTGTTTCAGGGTTCATGGATAGGAAGGATTAGGTCTTCTCTCTTCAGAATCACGATGGGCAAAATGCCAGGAAGGCCTAGTGGTCACCACGCATCCCCCCACTGATCAGATGGTTCTGAATTGATTCGGCAATACTGCGGGCCCGGGTTCGAGACGTCTTCGATGCTTCTTGCTTCGGGGATGTGAGAGAGTTGTTCCTTATGCTTCAAATTCACGATGGGCGAAAATGTAGAGAACCTAATCGCATGCCACGCGCTCCTCTAGGATGAATGGCTAAGATCACTCTCGGTGCTTTGGAGCCCATCTTGTAAAATGATAAACATTAGCAACCCTCCTTTAGGCCTTCTCCTCTGTGACCTAGTGCTAAGACCGTGGGCTCGGCTCCAAAGGTGCTTTCGGCATTTCGTCGATCGGCGATTTCAGCTGCACTGATCCCCGATACATCGACTGGCTGCCACCTGTCCCAATTGGATCGGATGACCCAGACTTTCTCTAAACTATGGGCACTACCCTTCATGCTAAATCTCGGGCAACTTGACAGCCTCGAAAACCCGATGACCGTCGATCTGCTTCTTCAATTGATCTTTGTCGTTGAAATCAAACTGCTTGCTTGCTTGATTTTAAGCCCGAAATGGACTTCTTCTGTGAGCTGCGCTCGACGCTTATGGCTGCGGCCCTTGAATAAAACACATCCGATCGGTTTTCAAACCCCACTTCTATGCATTTACACCAGAGGCCTAAAAACAGAGAGGAGAATACCCCTATACAAGAAATGTTGCTAACAGGTGGGAAATCCCTCATACGGTCTAGCACTAAGGGTTTTATCATGCATGTAGAAATGACCTAAAGATTCTTACTTTTTACCATCATCCCATGCCTAGGTCCCCATTACCCATATGTAAATACAAGTCTCGAGAGATTAAGTTGACGTACCTTATTCTTTGTGTTTGATGTTGATCCCTTTTCACGCTTGATCGTTCTTTGACTGGAACTCTCTCCCAATGCTGACCTACATTCACTAAATAAAAACAAATAACTCCACATGCATTTGATCTTACAATGATAAAGTCAGCTAATTCTCCTCAATCCTGGTCCTAGGCTCTTCCTCCATTGTCTTCCAACTACTTTGCTCTACACTTCTCTTTGCACAAGAATGGATAAAGGTTAGGACAAAGGGGATTCTTAATCGGGTATAGTTTCTTTACTATGATTCTCCTCCTTTCAAATAGCACCCTTAACCCTTCTTTTATAGGCTAGAATAAGCTAGGTATTTGGTCGAGTGACCATCCATGCATGGCCGAAAGGTTTAGTTAACTTACCCAAAGTTGTGTGTTCCATCAACAACTTTCCTTTTTCCATGATTTTGTAGGTACACACAGGATGTCTTGGGTCAGCTAGTTTGTACACGTGTGCAATAATGGAGTAGGGCATGTGGGCCTCTATAAAAGGGGTTTTTAAGAAGAGTTGTTCAGCAGTGTTTTGGCAAAGAAGGAATCTGAGATGGTCTGATGCCAGGTAAGAATGTCTAGTGAAAATTAGGGTTATAATAGATGTCCCCTAATGTGTGAGGTCAGAAGAGCATCTGATGGCCGAAATACATTACCAATATTCACCAACGTTCCAAACAAGTGAGCCCAAGGACCAGAAATCAGGAGGTGCCTTCTGCAAAATAATAATTATCTCACTGAGGCGGGCATACCCATGCTCGGGATGAAATAAAATCATGGCTATGAATCAAATACATTGTAGATCCATGTCATATAACTATATAAAGTGTAGCCATGAGAAATACACAGTGGAGCTACATCTCGAAATCAAAAAGATATACATGTAGAGTATCCATCTTCTAGAAGTTGATAAGGCCTGATGAATGGAGATGAGGTCTTCAAAGCTCGAGCAACAACTTCAAAATCCACAAAACTCAGGTAGGAGTGTAATATGAGTGTACAACTTCACTACCCAGAGGTCTTCGACGGCTCATTGGTCATGGACTAGAGAATCTTGATGATCAGACTGAAGGCTTCATTGATTTTGAACAAAGACTTGATTAGACTTTGAGGATGGTCGGGCATGAGGGCAAGAGACAAACTGCAGAGGGGCCGAATCAGGCTTAGCAAAACTTCCTTTGGACAATAGCATGACAAATGATAAAACTCAGGCAGCATGGCATTAACATAAGTTTACGAGGCAGGAGGCAATGCAAACTCTCCATATGTTTGGAAGAATAACCAAACGGAGGAGGACACAGCTCTATGTAGCGAGAACAACTTCCTAAGGTCGTATTAAATCCCAAAGCTTGAAGAACAAGTGGAAGGATGTGCTTTGTCCAAGGGTGACTTATTGTGCTGCCAATACAAAGAAAATACTTTTCCCATCCTCTTTTTGGGGTATATTTGATTTTTTTTGTCCTTTTTCAATAATGTTGGAAAGCTTGAATAAGAATAAAAGAATGCTACATTACAAAGGAGGAATGAGTGTTGCAAACATACAAGTTCGAGGCACAAGGACAAGACTGATGTTCAAAGTAAGGACACTCGGGAAAAATCCCTCCTAGGGCCAATGGTGTCAAGATGCAGAGGCAAAGTGCTACAGAGCTTGCATATAAGGCATGCTTCATATGGTTTAGTTGAGAGAAACATGGAGTCAGCATTAGCCCAACGATGCAGGTATGCAAACGCGGTTAACAAAACACACAATGGTAATGTCCTTTGATGTAAGTTTAACGAGCCCGGAGAAGGTAAGCTCAATGGTTTTTCATATTTAGAGAGTTTGAAAAACGTAAAAGGAGACTCCACTAGGGTACCTTTTTCGAAGGTAGTCTAGTCGGTTCGAAAAAGGGCTAAACTAGCACCGACAAGATGTCTATTCAAAACAATTTTAATGAGTGTGATAAAGACAAGATCACTAGGCCATTTTTTCATTTTTAAGGAGTCTAAAAAAAGCTTAACTATGGACTCCGCCAGGAATGTTCTTCTAGACCATTTTAACGAGTGTGAAAGAATAAGGTCACCCGGTGATATTTTCAATTTTAGGGAGTCTGAAAAGAGCTTAACTATGGACTCCATGGGGGTTCCTTTTTCGTACATTTAGTCCCTCAGACCCAAAAAAGGGTTAAAATGATACCTGAGGGTACTCTTCTAGAGAACCTAGGCTCCTAGAGTATACCTTTATTTGTACAGTTGACCATCCAAACTGAAAAAGGGGTAAACTACTGTCGGATAGACGTGACTTCAAATTTCATTTTAACAAGCATGAAAGGCCACAAGATCGCTTGACAATCTTTTCATATTTAGAGGGTCTGAAAAGGGATTAAAATAGGACCCGTTATGTTTTAGGAGTCTCGTGGGTGAGGTCAAGAGTAATAAAGAGTCATGCAAATGAGTCTCAAAACTCGTAATCAGGCAAAACTAAAAGAACTTCCGAACCTATAGTCATTAGTGACAACATGGACACCATAATGCAACTAGGATCTACCTAGGGCATCCATGTTCTGGTAAACTCTGCCACCAAAAGCGTGACACTTCTAAGGCAGCGATGATGGTTCTGTGTCGCAACTTGATGGGATTGATCCTATGGCAAAGGGATAGAGACAACGAGATACAAAAGTAGGGGTGGAAACCTAACCTATATGCTCAAGTTGACCATCTGAGATTTTTCCCACGAACCATCAAAAGTGACCCAAAAATCCAAAAATTGTCTTGATACCCAATCGTAACCTTCCAAAGTAACTCCTAAATCACTCTAAATGGTTTTAAATTCAAATAAAAGGATAAGGGGGCCAAAATAGTGACAAACAAGGGCCAAAAAGTCTATAAATAGAAGCTGGCAGCTCATTATCACCATTGTTAATTTGGAAATTGACTCTGGAGCAAAAAAACCCCTTTGATAAAAGTGGTGATTCTCGGAGCTACAGTGGAAGAAACGACCATCTGTCTGGACCAAGTAAGTATAAACTACCTCCCTTTTCTTTTTAATTCTCTATTTGTGCATTTAATTTGGTTTTTTGGGGGGGCATCGACCTTTAAAAGGTCGGCCCTAGGTCCACACGGGTTGTCCTATGATAGCCCGCATGTACACTCTCTTTGTCTGATGTTAGAGTGCGTGTACATGCAACTGTCATTGTAACAGCCCGCGTGGACCCTCCCATAAGTGCAAAAAAGGTTTAAAAAGCAAGGCTTAACCCTCTGAAAATTTGCCCATGTGCAGGATGTATGTGCAATGGAGAGAATGAGAGCATGAAGATATCAGTGCACTAGTTGAGTAAGACCCTAATGTTGTGGCAGTGTTAATGCAATGTGGTTTGCTCAAGTTTTTTCTATGTCCTTTCATGAGAGCACAACCTAGGCTATTGAATGCCTTGGTTGAATACTGGCACCCTGTCGTAGAAGCTTTTATTTTAGAGGGGCAATCATTGGTGCCTACTACAGAGGACATATACTTTTTTACTGGCCTCTCCAGGAGAGGGGAACCAGTCAATTTATGGACATTTCCTTCGAGGCCTCATAATATATCGAAATTGATAGAACTTTATTGTGAGGCTGGTATAGACCGATCGAGCTCGCAGGTGTCGATAAGCAATATCAAGGATTTATCACTACAGGCGATTGTGTTTCTTATTGGGAAGATGACTGGTTCTGCGGTTCTACATTAGGCGTCCCATGCATAGATTAACTATGCATTCCAGTGCTTAAATGCATAGATATTTGACTGGAGCACTACACTATTGGATTGTATGAAGAGGTAGCTGACAGATTGTCGGTTGTGAATGAAGAGTAATTTCGGGTTTAGGATGATTCTATGCTCTTTCTTCCTTGAAAGAGTTCCTAGTTTTAGTCCTCGAGTGGTGGTACAAGGACATCAGGCCTCTCTTCCTACGGTTTGCATATGGGCAGTGTTGTTGCCATGATAGTGTGGTGGAAGGACCAATGAGTCCTTCGATGATGACTTCTTTGCTTAGTTGTCATGACAGATCCCAACCATAGAGGATTATCCTTATGTTGGGATTGATTTCTTGAGAGATCTCGAGATCCCTGTATCTCCAAGCGAGGAGTGAGGCGAGATGGGTAAGTTTGCATCATTTTTTTTTTGAAACATATATAATTTTTATGTTGTTTTTTGTATATACCATTTTTTTACACCAGAGTATTTGACAGATATGTGTTTATTGTATGCAGATGTGGGACCCTTACAACCTACAGATTATGTGAGAAACAGGTGTCTTCCTCGGCCAGGGATCACACCTGCCACTGCAGGGGGACTAGCAGTAGCAGGAGAGCTTCCAGTCGGTGAGGATGAGAGGGTTTTGAGATGAGTTGAGAGAAATTTTACCTCTCTCACTCACACCATCCCTATGGAAAAGATTGAGAATCTTCCACCATCCATGCCACCTCATGTAGTGGGGGCACCACGAACGTGGGTCTGACTATTTCGGCATTTGGAAAATGTTGTTGGCTATTATAACAGGGCCCACAGGCCCTGAACTTAGTTAGTCTAGACTTTGATAGCTCCACCTGTATATATTTTTGGAGGGCATAAGCCCCATGACTCGTTACTGGTCATATTTTTGAGGTGCTTGCGTCCACCTATGTACTCTGGTGCTTATGATATTATATAAGGATTTTTATGTCTTTTTGTGTCTTATGGATCATATTTGCCTTTAAAAATGTATTTACATGTTTATGTGTATGCCTTTTTATATGTGTGCAAGATGCCAATCTAAAATTTGATTAGCTAGAGTATCTGTAACTTGGTTTAATCTCCTAGGAACATGAAAATATGTAATATAATCAAAGCTTCGTTCTAAGAGACGTACCCTAAGGAATCATTGATGTAAAGTTAGATCATGAACATGGTAGACTCTATTTAACCGAGACACAACCAGCTGAGCATCTAAATAGACCCGGAGAGGAGAGATGGCATCACGAAGCAACTCAATAAATGCACTGTACTCGGCGACATTGTTTGTGGTGTCACCTAAGCATATACCTCTGGAAGATAATAACTGGCCTCGAGGTGTAAAAATTACCCAAGTTGTAGAGGCAAGCCTCTGAGTGTGATGGCTAGACCCAATGAACACCTCTGATTCACTTGACATCTGCCACAGTGACAAAAGATAACATCAAAAATGACACGTCCATAATACTAAAAGAAACTAGAAAGTAATAGTACAAAGACTATACATATGTTACAAAAATTTACCCAGGGTGACCTACCTATGAGTAATACTTCTTGAGGTAGAGCCCATTTCTAGGCTTCGCCAAATCATTTCCCTTAAAGTCAACCAGATGATAAGTGCCCTTTTTTAGAACCTCTTTTATGATGAAAGGTCCGAACCACATGGGTTTGAATTTTCCTGCCCCCAGGGGGTCCTTATCTTGGTCATAGACCAGGACAAGGTCACCTTCAAAGAAAACCCGAGGATGAACGGACCAATCATACTAACACTTGACTTTATGTTTTTGAGCCTCATTGGCTAGGGCCGCATCATGACACTGTTCATTGACCTGATCAAGGTATAATAACCATTCTTCAAGTGGAGAAGTGTCTGGCAATAACTGTACTGCCAATTTTAGGGACAGGATCTGACATTCTATAGGAAAGACTGCTTCCAGCCTGTAAATGAGTTGAAAAGGTGAGAAATCGGTTGCAATCTTAATAGACGTTCAGTAAGCCCATAATGTCGAGTATAACATCAAATGCCAATTTGACTTGGCTAAGTTGATCGTTCACTGTAGGATGGTCTTCAGAGATTTATTTATAGCTTCCATGTGACCATTTGTTTGGGGGTAGTAGGGTGACAAATGTTCTTGCCGTAACCTAAGCTTTGATGTTAATTCGGTCATCATCTGGTTCTGAAAGTGACTACCATGGTTAGTGACAATCTCTCTCGGGATGTCGAACCTTGCTATTATTTGGTTGAATAAAAAGAGATCTACAGTCTCTCCATCATCTTTAAACGTTGGCATAGCTTTGACCCACTTCGTGAAGTATTCTATGGATACAATGATATAACGATGCCCCCTTGCTGAATGAGGGTTGAATGTAGTGTAATAAATACCCCACTTGGTGAAGGGACAAACTGTGATAATAGGAAACATGGGAGCGGGATGTGCCCTCATCTTCCAAGAGAAGATTTGACATGGGTGGCACTTCTTAACCGATTCGATATAATCTTTGATTAGTGTTGGCTAGAAGTAACCTGCTCATAAAATCTTTTCGGTTGTTGCCAACCCAAAAAAATTACCTCCACATGCTCCGGTATGGAAATCATTAAGCACGATAACTGCTTCTTTGTGAGTGAGGCATCGGCACAGGATGTAGTCTACACCTCTTCGATACAACATATCATTAAGTATAAGATAATTCTTAGCCTAATGGCATATATGACGACGCTCATCATGAGAAGCAAAGGTGGGTCACTTCAGAGTCTAGAGATAGAAAAGTATATCTTCGTACCATGGATCTGAAGAGGCAATCAAAAACATATCTCCTCAGATAGGCAACTCTTTGGGCATAACATCACCTGACTCAACTGGAAGTTCTTAAATAAGTTATGTGAAGACTAGTGGCTTTTTGGATTTCGCTGAAATGAAATCTAAGTCGAATTCTTGGAGGACGTCTATCCATCTACTGATCTTTCCACCTATTACACGTCATGTCAACATGTATTGAAATGGATTCACAATGGCAATGATGGTGGTCTTGCGAAACAGAGCATAATGACAGAACCATTGAACAACATGGACTGCTGCCAACGCAAGTTTTTCAATATGAGAATAATTGAGTTCCTGTCCGACTAGGCCTTGGCTCAGGTAATAGATCACATATTCAAAGAGAAAATCATCTTCCTGAACTAAGACCATGCCGATGGTTGACTCTGTCGTAGCCAGGTATAATAAGAAATCTTTGTTATAGTTGGGTGGTCGAAGTACAGGGGTAGTTGTGAGGGCATGTTTCAACGCTTCAAAGGAGCATTGAGTAGCATCGTCCCAATGAAAAGCAACATTTTCCTTCAGTAAGCGCATAAATCCATTTGTGATCTCGGAATAATTAGCGATGAAATGCCTTAAAAATTTTCCTTGCCCTATAGACTCTGAAGTTGAAGGATTGTGCGTGGGGAAGGAAACTGAATTATTGCCTCAACCTTTAGAGGATCGACCATGATCCCTATTGTTGACACTATGAAACCTAACAAACGTCCTAATGTTATGCAAAAGCTGCACTTGTTTGCATTCAAGCGAATTCGGAAGTAGCGACATCTCTCAAAGACAAGTCGGAGGTGTGTGGGATGATCTGTTCTCTGGCGAGATCGAGATGCTAGGTCATCTAAATAGGCCTCGACTATATGCTTGAGATCATGGAAAGAAAAATACATGGCCCGTTGAAAGGTCACTCTAGCATTTTTGAGACCAAAGGGCATCTTACGATATGCGAATGTACCCCATGGAAAAATGAATGTCGTTTTATGTTGGTCTTCCGGTTTGATTTGTATCTGATTATATCTTGAAAAAACATCCATGAAAGAAAAGGCCTCACAACCTACACATTCATCAATTATCTAGTCAATGAATGGTGTGGGAAAATTATCTTTTGGACAAGCCTTGTTCAAATCACGAAAGTCTGTACATACATGAATCATGCCCTGTTTCTTATTGATCGGCATAGGATTTGACACCCATTGGGTCAAATGGATAAGATAGATAAAACCGACTTTTAGCAGTTTGTCAAATTCAACCTTAATGGTTCCTGCTTTCCTGGGATTAATTGGACAAATCTTCTTCCAAGCAGGCTTGGCATCCAGATAAGTTGTGATTTCATGTTCCACTATTTTTGGATCAATGCCTAGCATTTCCTCGTAAGACCAGGAAAAAACGTCGCGGAATTATTTAAATAGATCTGTGTAGATTTGAATCTCTCTGGGCGAACAGTCAGCTCCGACGAAAACATTCTCCATGACACCAGGGGTTCTGGAGATATTAATCGGTATGGTTTCAGCGATAGTTTCCATATTACCCTCGACATAAACCTCATGTGTAGCTAAGGGATTAATAGAACAAGACCTATCTCCAGTCATAATCAAGATGAATTCTCTAGCTGCAATTCTGATTAACTCTGGGAGGAAGTATGATCTGTGATGGAGATCGTCCCAAGGTTTTTCTAGACTAGTCATTGCTTCAATTATTGCTTCGTCGAAGGGAAATACTAAGTCTAAAGAATCGGTATCAGCGAGAGAGCCTTGATCCCAAATAGGCTCTAGAATCAGATCTAACTCTTGTGCAGGAGTTGGATCTGTCTCAGCTGAAGCTTGCTGGACTAAAGAGTACGCTAATTCAACTATGGACAAGGGCATGGACATGCTAGGGTGCCCTGTCCCTTCCATCATGGCCGATGGGGAAGGAAGTATCCACGGATTGTTGAAGTAAGTCGTGTGAAATGACAAAACTTGGAAAATCTCAACCTTATGGTGGTCAGATATGAACTTGGCATCACCTTGACGGGATGGGTAATCAAAGGTACCCATCAAAGATGGGCACAAACCAACCCCTATGTTGACTATGCCCGGTTGGGGATTATTAATCATCGGGACCGTGGATACCCCCAATGAAGGGTTAGGTCTAGAGAAAGACAATTGATCAATGGTCACAATCCAGTCCTCGTGTGGAAACAACAAGACCCAAAAAACTGTAGCAACCACTGCTTGCATGGAATAAGTCCAACTCCTTCCTAAAAAGATATTGTAGTCAAGGGACACGTCGACTACTTCTACTTTGAAACACACGATCTTCCCTCCTAACTGCACGGGAAAAGAGGGAATGATACCATGTTGTCAGAACGAATGACCGTTGAAAGTAGTGAGAAGAGTAGGTGACGGAGACAAAATGGGCTGGCCAATGGTCTTCCAACATGCCAATGACATAACACATGTCGAGGCACCCTCATCAACTACCGTGTGAAAAATGTTCCGAGTAAAAGTTTTCATGGGGTGAGCCACTACTATCTGAAATGCTACATGGTAAGGCAGACGAGGTTTTAAGTCAGTTGTATCTAGCATGATTGTACCTGTATTACAAGTCTTGGTAGATCCTAAAGCAGCTAACAAATCTTTCCTTTGGGAAGGGAAGCTTTGGAGGACCTCCAAAGTGGACATCGCACAAGGGTTTTGGGACAAATCCTCCACCACAGAATAGTTCTGGGTGGCCCTTACATTAGGGTTGTGAGAAGCTTTCTTGAACGCACCTTTTGGGATGCATGTCATTGTTTCACCCAAAGTCTTCTTTATCTGGAGAGGAAGAGATGGGATTTTGACTTCTTTGTCATTCTCAGAAGTGCTTGGTTTATTCTAGTCATGCGCTCTAGTCGATATAAAAGCATCACCCTTCATCATATACACATTTGTGGATGTGGGATTATTCGAAAACGGAGAGGGTCCTTGACTGCCCCCTTCTACGCTTGTAGAGGCTTGGGTTAGGTTTTTCCCATGTTGAAATGGATTGGTTAACACGACAGGTTGTTGCTATGTCACAAACTTTTGGGCCTCTGCAAGCCGAGGACATTGGTGGGTCGGGTGGTCTTTCGTGCATAGGTTGCATGGATACCTCGCATTTTGTTTCTCATTGTTTCCCCCGCCAGCATTATTAGTGGGTTTCTTATCCCCCTTACCCTTCTTTCATTGTTTTCTCTTTCCTTTGGGCTGTTGGGTGGCCTTTGGATTTGTCGATTGCACGTTGTGTACATCCGACGTTTGGGTAGGGGGAGTAGCCAGAAGAGTTGTCTAGCTGGCCATTGTGTGTTGTATAGACAACTATTGCAATTGTTTCTTCAGTTGTTCAGCGGCCTTTGTTTGTGTTGAACCCATGATACCATCGGCATGTGGTCCAGCTCTCTGTATTGTTTTATCAAGTATTGAGTGTGACACATATGGAAAGATCTCGTATAATAAACCAGACTGAGAGTAGATTAGCTCAAGTTGTTGAGCTCTCATGATGGCATCTTCTTTGGAAAACACTCCCGACATTGTGATGTCTTTGGATAACTATGGGACCCAAGACTTAAGGAACCACTCAAGAAGGAATGCTGGTGGTACTAGCACCTTAATTAAACCCTTCCAGCATCTCCATTCTCGGATGTGATCAGAGATATGGTCTACTTTTATCTGTGTGAAATTGGCCAGCAATTTTGTGCCAACGTCATATCTCACAGGTAATTGGAAATGGTTTAGGAAAGCCATTGCCAATTCTCCGAAGGAAGAGTATCTTGAGCGGTTGAGCTCAATGTACCATTTCATGGCACTCCCAATGAGAGTATGTTGAAATAGTCGCAACTGTACGAAGTCATCTTTCAATGAGTTAGATGAGAACCAAATATGGAAGGTGGTCACATGATCTCCTAGATCTTCGTTTGGCTTGGCCTTGAACTTTGGGATGTCTGAAGGCAACTTCATCGGCATAGGTGACCAATGTGGATCATGACAGATAGGGTCATTCAACAACCTTGTCAAGTCTGGAAAATGCAATGTTGCCAGGAAAGGTAGTTTGGGTTATTGGTGATAACCATGGAAAAAGGGACCTGGAGTTTGACTGGCACCAGGTTGCCAGGAAAATTTTGGCTGCTGGCCTGGGTTCTGGTAAAAACCATGGCCATGACCAGTGTACAGATTATGTGTGTGAGGAGACATCATCGGTTGATTCCCAAAATAGGACGTAGATGGTTGGGCGTGCATTACATTCGGAGGACTTTGGGAAGGGTTGCCCCATGTCGATCCCATGGGCATATGCATAGTACCTTGTCTAGGGTTCCATTGGTTTTGAAAAGAATTGCCCCAAATCAGTATTCCTGATGAGGGCACTGATCCCTACCAAGAATTCCAAGGTCCTGTTGTGGAAGAAGTTCCTGGGTTTGTCCCTTGGGTAGGAATAGTACCCTACATAGGAACAGGTTGTCCATAACCAGGGTTGCCCCTAGTCAGGAAAGCAGTTGACAAGAAATCATTGTTGCCAAATGCACTGAACAAAGAAAATGGTGTCGAACTGACCAGCATATTATGAGAAGGTGGTTCTTGACTCCCTGCTCCAAATAAACTATGGTGCGTGGGTGGCCCAGCGAATTGCTGGTGGGTGCCACCGAGAGAAGGGGACAAAGGAGGTATATGACCTCCCCTGTAAGGGAAAGCATTAAAAGGAGTTGAAGTGCCCCCCGTGTGTCCTTGTAGAGGAGCATTAGATCTCCCTTCCCCTAGACCTAAAGTCTGTAAAGTGGAGTAGGAAAGTACAAGACTTGTACCTGAGCTAGGCATCCCATACATAGATGATTTTAGGGGATAAATTTCGCTCATGGGCTAATTTTCCATGGTTTTTCCAAAAACGAGATTCGCTATTTTAAAAATGATTCGCCCAAATTCTATAGGATAAAATTATTCTACCTTAAAATTCACAAGAATTTTATAAAAACTATATAAAATCCTTAGAAATTTGAATATTTTTACAAAAATATCGCCAAACATTTATAGATGGCATATGAAGGATTAATAAGATTCATCAAGGTTTCTATATTTTAAAATAAATCTCCATCCTTAAGATCATCCCTAATCTCGTATGAGAATGGAGGGCCTGTCACACTCGGTGTGAAAGGGGCAGTGTTCATCACCATAGACGGGATTGGACCACTGTTTGAGGTAGACGCGATCGAGACCATGGTGGCTCGGACTGGTGACGGTGGGTTAGGAGGTGGAAAATCTCATGTGGTGACAACCGTAGTGGGAATTGAAGAATTCCCAGAAGAATTGGCAGCATTTGTTTCCATTGCTACATGAGACATTGTCTGGCACTTGTAAGGGAGAATCGGTACAATGATGGGTGTCGAAAGATCAATGGTTGGAGTTTCGGATGGACCAAGAGATTTCTCTCCAAAGTCTAAAACATTTGTTTCCTCTGGATGTTGGTCGGGTACAATTTCTTGTGACCCGGTCGCTTCAAAAGACCCTTGTTGGTCTAGCTTTCGCCTTAATGGTGGCAGAGGTGGCTCCAGTGTAACTAGTGATAGGCCCAGAAGCCTTCACAACTGATGGAGCTCATGATCCTCCACTATGTGATAAGATCAAAGACACACTAGGGCTTTCTATTCATTCAAAAAACAACACACACTGAAAGGTCCCTCTAAGATAAAACAAGAAAACACTAAACTAGTTGGAAGAACAGTTACAACAACCAACACTAGAGAAACTTACCGATGCAAGTGCAACTCGAACATGAAAGAACCCTCTAGGTATACACTACAAAGCATGGCCCAATGTCTATCCTAGGTACCATGGTATACCCCCGCAATCACCTTTGTATGTCTCTAAAAAAGATAGACAACTAGGTTACCAGCACGCGAATAGTCACTAGGCGGGTACAATCGAAAGTTAGGTAGACCACAATGAGCAGGGTATCGAGCCCGAAACATGTTGAGGGTATCAAAGGAAAGTGGTATGGAAGACAACTAAGGACCTCGAACGGATTTGAAACCCACAAAGCTTCGTGGAAAATGCAATTGATGGAATCCCAAGACAAGCCCTTTATATGTGTTCTCCACTACACTTGGTCCAGCATTGGAGGGGTTATCTCTGCTACCTTTCTGCACATGACCTCATGTTTATCACCTGTGTTAGAGGGGGGTCCCAGATAAATTTCATGATACTAGACTTTGCCATCCCTAACTCAAACTCCAATGTTTGATTTAATGACCTTGAAGAGTTTCCTCTCCAACCTAATTTAAGGCCCTAACCCTAAACTAGTTGGTTGACCCTACAAACATAAAAAGTCTAATGAATTTTATATTTAGTGTTAATTTTTATGGCTTGCCTTAATTCAAAGGTTATGAAAGTAAAACTAGTGATGTTTGAAAGACGAAAGAAAAATAAATAGAAAGATGGAAACAAACTAACTTCTTCTTGACTCAAATATTAAACAACTTTTTAAACTAAAGATTTTCTAGGATCTTTGAACAACAAACTCAAAGAAGGATTTTGCTCGACTACGAGCTACTTATGATCTAAGTAAACTGTCAAGAACTTATGAAATCAAAGACTTTTCCTGGTTACTAATGCAAACCAACACTATTTAACCAAATAAAGAAATAAAATATTTTTTTTTATTTGAATACTCACAAAGCAAAAAGGAAAAATATAAACAAGTAAAAACTAAGAAAACTTCTAGCCTAAGCGCAGATTGCAAAGAGTCACTTTCAAAATAACACACAAGCAAATTAAAACTAGACTCTCACCCTTGTCTAAAAACCCTATAAAAAGAAAATTTTGAGGAAAACTTCTTAATGAAAAAGAAAGCTATTGTTGTGATCAAACCTAAGTTACTGACCGCTATGATAGAGACCCAAAAACCTGAGAGGTATAACTCTTGTCAAAGGAAAGGATGATTGCCTCACCTTCAACAAAAAATTTCTCCACAAGAACACTACTGACAGTTCAACAACAAGCGTGTGCACGTGAGCTATGTAAAGTTAGAGTGTGTGTACATGCGTTCTAGCCTTATACAAGTTGTGTGTATCTCTGAAAATATAAGACAAATGAAAGGCCAAGCAATCCATCCCAGGCAGAGACTATTGGTACTAAGAACTAGGATCTCTTGAAGACTCAGACACTTACTTTAACAAAAAAAAGAAAACAATTCAAGGAAAACTCCATAGAACAAACCAATCTGAGGTGAAACCTAAGCTATAGACTGCAAACAACAAAGACTAGAAAGAGTTCCAGAAAACCCCTGAGAAGGACTATTTCTAGCAAGGGAGAGGATGATTGCCTCTCTAAAAGAAATTTTCTGGAATCATACACGTGACTAACACTTCCTCAGCTAGTGTGTACACACGGGCTGTGAGAAGGTAGGGAACGAGTACATGCGTGAAGACCTTATACATGTTGTGTGTACTTCTGTGGGTCTTGGAAATGAAAAAAAAATGCATTCAAGCAAAGAAATAGAGATCACTGGTATGGAAGACCAGAATCTCTATTAGCTCAGACTTTTGCAGAAACTTTAAAAACAAGAAATGAAACCAGTTCTTAAAAATACCCAAGAAAAAACATTCCTAGAAACCCTAGAGATCCCCAGTATGGTCACCAATTATGTTGTGGGTGGGAAATCCCTCCTACTAACTACCACTAAGGGTTTTATAATGCATGTAGAAATGACCTAAAGATTCTTACTTTTTACCATCATCCCATGCCTAGACCCCCATTACCCATATGTAAATACAAGGCTCGAGAAATTAAGTTGACGTACCTTATTCTTCATGTTTGATGTCGATCCCTTTTCATGCTTGGTCACTCTTTGATTGCAACTCTCCTCCCAATGTTGACCTGCATTCACTAAATACAAACAAAGAAATGCACATGCATTTGATCTTACAATGATAAAGTCGGCTACTGCTCCTCGATCCTGGTCCTGGGCTCTTCTTCCACTGTCTTCCAACTTCTTTGCTCTATACTTCTCTTTGCATAAGGATGGTTGAAGGTTGGGACAAAGGGGATGCTTAATTGGGTATAGTTTCTTTACTATGATTCTCCTCCTTTCAAATGGGACCTGTAACCCTTATTTTATAGGCTAGAAGAAGCTAGGTATTTGGTCAAGTGACCAACCATGCATGGCCGAAAGGTTTAGTTAACTTACCCAAAGTTGTGTGTTCCATCAACAAATTTCCTTTTTCCATGCTTTTGTAGGTACACGCAGGCTGTCTTGGGTCAGTTAACGTGTACATGTGTGTAGTAATGGAGCATGGCATGTGGGCCTTTATAAAAGGGGTTTTTAAGAAGAGTTGTTCAGTAGTGTTTTGGCAAAGAAGGAATCTGAGATGGCCTGATGCCAGGTAAGCATGTCTAGTGCAAATTAGGGTTATAATAGATGCCCCCTAATGTGTGAGTTCAGAAGAGCATCTGATGGCCGAAATACATTACCAATTTTCACCAACGTTCCAAACAAGTGAGCCCAGGGACCAGAAATCAAGAGGTGCCTTCTGCAAAATAATAATTGTCTCACTGAGGCAGGCATACCCATGCTCGGGATGAAATAAAATCATGGCTACCAATCAAATACACTGCAGATCCATGTCATATAAATATATAAAGTGTAGTCATGAGAAATACACAGCGGAGCTACATCTTGAAATCAAAAAGATATACATGTAGAGTATACATCTTCTAGAAGTTGATAAGGCCTGATGGCTGGGGATGAGGTCTGGTCTGGGGATGAGGTCTTCAAAGCTCAAGCAACAACTTCAAAATCTTCAAAACTCGGGTAGGAGTGTAATATGAGTGTACGACTTCACTACCCAGAGGTATTCGATGGCTCATTGGTCATGGACTAGAGAATCTTGATGATCACACTGAAGGCTTCATTGATTTCAAACAAAGACTTGATTGGACTTTGAGGATGGTCAGGCATGAGGGCAAGAGAAAAACTGCAGAGAGGCCGACTTAGGCTTAGCAAAACTTCCTTTGGACAATAGCATGACAAATGATGAGACTCAGGCAGCATGGCATTAACATAATTTTACGAGGCATGAGGCAACACAAACTCTCCATATGTTTGGAAGAATAACCAAACAGAGGAGGACACATCTCTATGTAGTGAGAACAGCTTCCTAAGGTCGTATTAAATCCTAGAGCTTGAAGAACAAATGGAAGGATGTGCTTTGTCCAAGGGCGACTTATTGTGTTGCCAATACAAAGAAAATACTTTTCCCTTCCTCTTTTTGGGGTATATTTGATTTTTTTTGTCCTTTTTCAATAATGTTGGAAAGCTTGAAAAAGAATAAAAGAATGTTACGTTACAAAGGAGGAATGAGTGTTGAAAACATACAAGTTCGAGGAATGAGGACAAGACTGATGTTCAAAGTAAGGACACTCGGAAAAATCCCCTCCTAGGGCCAAAGGTGTCAGGACGCAGAGGCAAAGTGCTACAGGGCTTGCATATAAGGCATGCTTCAGATGGTTTAGTTGAGAGCAACATGGAGCCGGCATTAGCCCAAAGATGTAGGTATGCAAATGAGGTTAACAAAACACACAATGGTAACGTCCTTCAATGTAAGTTTAATGAGCCCAGAGAAGGTAAGCTCGGTAGTTTTTCATATTTAGAGAGTCTGAAAAACGTAAAAGGAGACTCCACTGGGGTACCTTTTTCGAAGGTAGTCTAGTAGGTTCGAAAAAGGGGTAAACTAGCATGGACAAGACGTCTATTCAAAACCATTTTAACGAGTGTGATAAAGACAAGATCACTCAGCCATTTTTTCATTTTTAAGGAGTCTGAAAAAAATTAACTACGGACTTCGTCAGGAATGTTCTTTTGAACCATTTTAATGAGTGTGAAAGAATAAGGTCACTCAGCGATCTTTTCAATTTTAGGGAGTCTAAAAAGAGCTTAACTATGGACTCCGTGGGGGTTCCTTTTTCGTACATTTAGTCCCTCAGGCCCGAAAAAGGGTTAAAATGATACCTGAGGGTACTCTTCTAGAGAACCTAGGCTCCTAGAGTATACCTTTGTTCGTACAGTTGACCATCTGGACCGAAAAAAGGGATAAACTACCACCGGACAGACGTGACTTCAAATTTTAGTTTAACGAGCGTGAAAGGCCACAAGATCGCTTGGCAATATTTTCATATTTAGAAAGTATGAAAAGGGATTAAAAGAAGACCCGTTATGTTTTGGGAGTACCATGGGTGAGATCAAGAGTGATAAAGAGTCATGCAAATGAGGCTCAAAACTCATAATCAGGCAAAACTAAAAGAACTCTTGATCCTATAGTCATTAGTGACAGCATGGACACCATAGGATCTACCTAGGGAATCCATGTTATGGTAAGCTCTACCACCAAAATCATGACACTTCTAAGGCAGCAATGATGGTTCCATGTCATAACCTGATGGGATAGATCCTATGGCAAAGGGATAGAGACAACAAGATACAAAAGTAGGCGTGGAAACCTAACCTATATGCTCAAGTTGACCATCTAAGATTTTTCCCACGGACCGTCAAAAGTGACCCAAAATTCCAAAAATTGTCCTGATACCCAATCGTAACCTTCCAAAGAAACTCCTAAATCACTCTAAATGGTTTTCAATTCAAAGAAAAAGATAAGAGGGGCCAAAATAGTGACAAACAAGGGCCAAAAAGTCTATAAATAGAAGCTGGCAACTCATTATCACCATTGCTGATTTGGAAATTGACTCTGGAGCAAAAAAAACCCTTTGGTAAAAGTGGTGATTCTGGGAGCTATAGTAGACGAAATGACCATCCGTCTGGACCAAGTAAGTATAAACTACCTCTCTTTGCCTTTTAATTCTATATTTGTGCATTTAATTTGGTTTTTTGGGGGGGTGTCAAACTTTAAAAGGTCGGCCCTAGGCCCACAAGGGTTGTCCTATGATAGCCTGCATGTACACTCGCTCTGTCTGATGTCAGAGCACGTGTACATGTGACTGTCATCACAATAGGCCATGTGGACCTTCCCATAAGTGAAATTAGGTTTAAAAAGAAAGGCTTAACCCTCTAAAAATTTTCCCATGTGCAGGATGTATGTGAAATGGAGAGAATGGGAGCATGAAGATATTAGCGCACTAGTTGGGGAAGACCCTAATGCTATGGCAGTGTTAATGCAATGTGGTTTTCTCAAGTGTTTTATGTGTCCTTTCATGAGAGCACAACCTAGGCTACTGAATTCCTTGGTTGAATACTGTCACCCTAACGTAGAAGCTTTTATGTTAGAGGGGCATTCACTAGTGCCTACTACAGAGGACGTATACTTTTTAACTGGCCTCTCTAGGAGAGGGGAACCAGTCAATTTTCGGACATTTCCTTCGGGGCCTCATAATATATCAGAATTGATGGGACTTTATTGTGAGGCTGGTACAGGCTGATCAAGCTCGTAGGTGCCAATAAGAAAGATCATGGATTTATCACTATAGGCGATTGTGTTGCTTATTGGGTGGATGACTGGTTCTGTGGCTCTACATCAGGCATCATGTGCACAGATGAACTATGCAGTCCAGTGCTTAAATGCACAGATATTTGACTGGATCACTACACTGTTGGATTGTATGAAGAGGCAGCTGACAGATTTTCGATTGTGGACGCAGAGGAATTTTGGGTTCAGGATGATTCTATGCTCTTTCTTCTTTGAAAGAGTTTCTAGTTTCAGTCCTCAAGTGGTGGTATGAGGACATCAAGCCTCTCTTCCTGCGGTTTGCATATGGGCAGTGTTGTTGCCACGATAGGGTGGTGGAAGGACCAATGAGTCCTTCGATGATGACTTCTTTGCTTGGTTGTCATGGCAGATCCTAGCCATAGAGGATTATCCTTATGCTAGGATTGATTTCTCAAGAGATCCCGAGATCCCTGTACCTCTAGGCGAGGAGCGAGGCGAGATGGGTAAGTTTGCATCATTTTTTTTTTGAAACATATATAATTTTTATGTTTCTTTTTGTATATACCATTTTTTTATACCAGAGTATTTGACAGATATGTGTTTATTGTGTGCAGATGTGGGACCCTCATGACCTGTAGATTATGCGAGGAACAGGCGTCGTCCTTGGCCAGGGGTCGCACAGACCGCCACAGGGGGACCAGCAGTAGTAGGAGAGCTTCCAGTCGATCAGACTGAGAGGGTTTTGAAACGAGTTGAGAGAAATTTTACCTCGCTCACTCGCACCATCACTATGGCAGAGATTGAGGAACTACCACCATCCATGCAGCCTCATGTAGTGGGGGCACCATGGACATGGGTCCGACTGTTTCGGCGTTTGGCAAATATTGTTGACTATTATAACAGGGCCCATAGGCCCTGAACTTAGTTAGTCTATACTTTGATAGCTCCACCTGTATATATATTTTGAGGGCATAAGCCCCATGACTCTTTACTGGTCATATTTTTGAGGCAATTGAGTCCACCTATGTACTCTGGTGCTTATGATATTATATATGGATTTTTATGTCTTTTTGTGTCTTATGGATCATATTTTCCTTTAAAAATGTATTTACATGTTTATGTGTATGTCTTTTTATATGTGTGCGAGATGCCAGTCTAAAATTTGATTAGCTAGAGTACCTGTAACTTGGTTTAATCTCCTAGGAACATGAAAATATGTAATATAATCAAAGCTTTGTTCTAAGAGATGTACCCTAAGGAATCGTCAATGTAAATTCAGATCATGAACATGGTAGACTCTATTTAACTGAGACACAACCAACTGAGTGTCTAAATAGACTCGGAGATGAGAGATACCAAATGACAGGGCGTCACGAAGAAACTCAATAACTGCACTATACTCGGTGACATTGTTTGTGGTGTCACCTAAGCATATACCTCTGGAAGATAATAATTGGCCTTGAGGTGTAAAAATTACCCAAGTTGTGGATGCAAGCCTCTGAGTGTCCCAGCTAGCACCGTCTATGTACCCAATGAACACCTCTGATTCACTTGCCATCTGCCACAATGACAAAATATAACATCAAAAATGACAAGTCCATAATACTAAAAGAAACTAGAAAGTAATAGTACAAAGACTATACATATGTTACAAAAATTTACCCAAGGTGACCTACCTATGAGTAATACTTCTTGAGGTAGAGCCCATTTCTAGGCTCTGCCAAAGCATTTCCCTCAAAGTCAACCAGACGATAAGTGCCCTTTTTTAGAACCTCTTTTATGATGAAAGGTCTGAACCACATGGGTTTGAATTTTCCTGCCCCTAGGGGGGTCCATATCTTGTTCATAGACTAGGACAAGGTCGCCTTCAGAGAAAACTTGAGGACGAAAAGATCGATCATACTGAAACTTGACTTTATGTTTGTGAGCCTCTTTGGACAAGGTCACATCACAATGTTGTTCATTGAACCGCTCAAGGTATAATAACCATTCTTCAAGTGGAGAAGTTTCTAGAAATAACTGTACTGCCAATTTTAGGGACAGGATCTGACATTCTATAGGCAATACTTCTTCCAACCCGTAAACAAGTTGAAAAGGTGAGAAACCAGTTGTAGTCTTAATAGATGTTTGGTAAGCCCATAATGTCGAGTATAACATCAAATGCCAATTTGACTTGGCTAAGTTGATCGTTCGCTGTAGTATGGTCTTAGGAGATTTATTTATAGCTCCCACCTGACCATTTTCTTGGGGGTAGTAGGGTGATGAATGTTCTTGCCGTAACCCAAGATTTGATGTTAATTCGGTCATCATCTGGTTTTGAAAGTGACTGCCATGGTCGGTGACAATCTCTCTTGGGATGTCGAACCTTGCTATTATTTGGTTGAATAAAAAGAGAGTTGCAGTCTCTCCATCATATTTAAAAGTTGGCATAGCTTTGAACCACTTCGTGAAGTAGTCTATGGCTACAATGATATAATGGTTCCCCCTTGCTGAAGGAGGGTTGCATGTAGTATAATCAATCGCCCACTTGGTGAAGGGACTAACTGTGATGATAGGAAACATGGGAGCGGGATGTGCCCTCATCTTCCGAGAGAAGATCCGACATGGATGGCACTTCTTGACTGATTCGATACAATCTTTGATTAGTTTCAGCCAGAAGTAACCTGCTCGTAAAATATTTTGGGCTATTGCCAACGCAGACAAATGACCACCACATGCTCCGGTATGGCAATCGTTAAGCATGATAACTACTTCTTCATGAGTGAGGCATTGGCGTAGGATGTAGTCTACACCTCTTCAATACAACGTATCATCAAGTATAAGATAATTCTTAGCCTGATGGCATATACGGCGACGCTCATCATGAGAAGCAGAAGGTGGGGCACTTCAAAGTCTGGAGATAGGCAAGTATATCTCTGTACCAGGGATCCGAAGAGGCAATCAAAAACATATCTCCTATGTTAGGAAACTCTTCAGGCATAACATCACCTGACTCAACAGGAAGTTCCAAAATAAGTTCTACAAAGACCAGTGAATTTTTGGATTTCGGTGAAATAAAATCTAAGTCAAATTCATGGAGGATGACTATCCATCTATTGATCTTTCCACC
This sequence comes from Picea engelmannii, assembly GCA_009831015.1. Classification (NCBI taxonomy): domain Eukaryota; kingdom Viridiplantae; phylum Streptophyta; class Pinopsida; order Pinales; family Pinaceae; genus Picea; species Picea engelmannii. The sequence goes on from ML781228.1 coordinate 746,667, forward strand.
TATTACCTATCATGTCAACATTTATTGAAACGGATTCACAACGACAATGATGGTGGTCTTGCGAAATAGAACATAATGACGAAACCGTTGAACAGCATGGACTGCTACCAACGCAAGTTTTTCAATATGAGAATAATTGAGTTCTATTCTGACTAGGCCTCGGCTCAGGTAATATATCACATATTCTAAGAGAAAATCATATTTCTAAACTAATACCATGTCGATGGTTGACTCTATTGCAGCTAGGTATAATAAGAAATTTTTGTTATAGTTGGATGGCCGAAGCAGAGGGGCAGTTGTGAGGGCATGTTTCAACACTTCGAAGGAGCGTTGAGGAGCATCGTCCCAATGAAAAGGAACGTCTTTCTTCAGTAAGCACATAAATCCCTTTATTAATATTCTTATTCTTCCTTATTGCTAGGGATTATTAATATTGACCTTTATTACATCATAATATATTATTCTACCTACATGAGGGGTTAGGTCCCTAACAACACCACTACACTAAATTTTATATATCATTATGTTAACGGTGTCGTTAGTTAAGTAAAGTGTACTTGTGGGTAATGTTAAATGAAACCAGTGTGATTTATTTCATGTGTGTATTTTTTTTATAAAGTATGGTGGTGCGTTTGAACATTGACGTGTCGGGGCATTATGTTTTAGGTACGCCTTGGTGCAATAGATTGAAATTGGTGCAACACTAGGTTATATTTTCATATAATGTTGAGTCAGCGGTGCAGTTAATGAAGTGAAATGTGTCAATGCAGGTAGAATCCCATTGTGTGTTGGTTTCAAGGAGTTATGAAGGAAGCACCACGATGTATAGGATAGAGCATTGAGAATGAGACATCTAATGAGACGCCCCACTATGAAAATTTGGGCAATATATTTCCCGGTCTATTTTTGTATATAGTACCAGTGCATTGGATTACAATGGTCGCACCGCTACATTAAATTTTATAAATCATTATGTTAGCAATGGAATTACTTAAGTGAAGTATAGAAATGTGTAATGTTAAATGATATTGATGCGAGTGTGTTTTTTATAAATTATGGTTGTGTTCTTGAACATTGACACGCCAAAGCGTTATTTTTCGAGTACACCCCGGTGTCGTTGGTTAAAATTGGTGCACTGCTAGGTTAAATTTTATACATCATTGAGCTAGTAGTGTAGTTAATGAAGCAAAATGTATCGGTGTGGGTAGAATCCCATTGTGCTCTGGGTTTAGGGAATTCTAAAGGATGTGTCACTTTGTTTCTAATAATTCATCACAGTGTGCTTGCTTGAACAACGTCGATATTGTGTACATATATGAGGCACACTAGAGGCAGTGCTCATGTTTTATTTAACACAATCCACATCACTTTGGGGCGAACCAAACCGTTCAGGTGCACCACATGAAATTGACAAAAAATTGAAAAAAAAACACAAATTTCAAACTAAATGGTAATTTTGATTGGATGAAAATGAAAATAGGAAGTTAATAAACAATTTATTTGGTCTCTTCTATCTCGAGGAGGCATGGTTGCACCATTGAGATGAAATGAACATTTTTGGTAATTTCCAAAATTTGAAAATGTGTGGAATCTATTAATGGATCTATATTGAAGTTGGTGTAGACAACTGAAAACAAGGTGTCTTAGGAAGAAAGGTGAGCATTGGTGCTTTCTTGAGAGTTTGGAAGCATGAGATGCACTATAACAATGAAAAATGGGTTGGTAATGTTTTTATTTATTTACCCTAATTCAGTGCACCTTTTGACATTTAGGCGCATCGGGTTGTAATATTCAACGACACCGGTGTGATTTATTTCGTGCATATAATTTTATTATAAAGTATGGTGGTTTGTTTAAACATTGACACTCTAGGGTGTTATGTTTTGGGCATGCCCCGATGCGATTGATTAAAGTTGTTTCACCGCTACGTTAAATTTTATATATAATTGAGCTAGCGGTGCGAATAATGAAGTGTAATCTGTCAGTGCGGGTATAATCCCATTTTACATTGGTGTTGGGGCATCGCACCACTTTTTGTTTTTGTAATTTATCTTGGTGCGCAAGCTTGAACGACATCGGCGCAGACATATATGGATGCATCGATGGTGGTGCTCACTCAGTATTTAACACAGTACGCACTACTTCGGGTTGAGCCAAAAAATTGAGGCATTGATCCAGATTTATAAATGGAACGAAATGGAATATAGATGTATGGAGAATAATACACAGATATATAGTAAAACTTGACTTCTATTAATAAAGAGAATATGTTGAAACTGTAAAAATGCAGACTGAAACAAACTTGCTCGAATGGTGGCATCTTATCTCTGATAAGAGATGTGACGGCTACCCTCTTTTGCAAGAATATGATTACAGTGAGGCTCCAAAGGCCTTTTTAACATAAAGCATAAATGATAAAACCCTAAACATCCAATGGAGAAAGTTGGTACATCAACTTCCCCAGGTCGTAACTTTTGCATATGATCTTTGTTTTAGGTGCATGATATCTTGTTGGAAAGAAATATCCAAGGAATACACATGTTTCCATGACACTTTAGTTGAATCCTACAGTGTGACATTTTTGCACCCAAAAAACGTTGTTTAGGACCTCAAAATGGCCCCGAAATTTTAGGACCCGAAAAGCTTAGAAAAACTACCAAAATGAAAGTTTTTTTTTGAGCTAGTGGAATAGGTGGGTGGCCACCGATATCCACCTAAATTATTCCTGCCCCCTTAGAAAACTTCTACTAAAATTGGCCCTGGGTGAGCCACTTTCCTTTGTGCAAGAGATGCCCTGCTTGGACAACCCGATAAAGTTGGATCCTTTGTTGTTGAGTGCCCTTAATCTGAGAGTCCCTGATCTGATCAATGGTTGTGTCTTCCATGCAATCAAGGTTGAGATATATTGGTGTCAACTTCTCTATGATCTATGATGTGTCCAATAATGGTGGTAAGTATAGCCAAAGGAGGTCCACTTTGAACATGGGGTGTAGGACAAGGAAGGGGGGAATACTTATCTCAAAAGCATTGTCACCCACAGCCTTGGTGATGGTGTAAGGTCCATAGCAAAGTGGATGAATCTTTCGATGGGGTCTTATAAGGTTCTTTTTCTGCAAATGCAACCAAAACTTGTCTCCCATTTGAAACTTGTGTGATACCCGGTGTTGATCATGGCATTGTTTGTACTTAGCATTGGCTTTCTATAAAATATCATAGACCTATTGTCGGATGTGTTGAATTCATTCAATAAACTTAGTGGCTTTGTTGGCCTCAGATTAAGCATGGGATGATTATGCCTGTGTGGATGTAAGGGATAATGAAACATCAATGGGAACCAATGGTTGAAATACCAACCCCACCTGAAATGGATTGTGGTCAGTCAAAATATGAATGGCCCTATTGTAGTTGTGTTGAACATAGGGGAGACTCTTATCCCATGTGCACGAATGTTTGGAGTAGTACATCTGCAAGATATGCATGATCATTCTGTTGATGACCTCTGTTTGGCCATCAATTTTGGGGTGGAAGGCAGTGGATTTTTTGAGCTTGGTTTCCAACATGGATGAGAGGTTGGACCAAAATGTGTTAAGGAACTTGTTGTCCCAATCTAATTGATGGTCTGGGGTATCCCGAAGTGTACCTACATGCGTTAGAAGAAGAGATTGCTAGTGGCCTCCAATGTGATATTCTTCTTGCAGGATGTGAGGATGGCCATCTTAGAAAACCAATCAACCACCACAAAAACACAGTCATTTCCCTACTTGGTTGAAGGAAGGCCCGACATGTAGTCCATAGAGATGGATTCCCATGGCCTGTTGGGAGTAGGTAGAGGGGTGTACAGGCCTTTCTTCTTAGTGGTTGGTTTGGAAATGGCATAGGAAGTGTAGAACCTAATATACTTGTTGATGTCTAGCCGAAGTTTCGGCCAATAAAAATGATTTTGTAGTATTGCCACAATCGTTTCCATGCCAAAATGTCCTGCCATCCGACTATAGTGAGATTCCCAAATAATCTTCTCACACTCTCTTGAAGGAACACATAGGTGGCCTAGATGGAATAAAATTCCTTCTTGAATATGAAATTTAATGATAGTCACTCCTATGTCTAGCATCTCATAATTAGTAGCAAAGTCAGTATCTGTAAGGTAGCTAGAGAGGTAGTGGGGGGGAGCAGAGGGCCCATAGTGATAATAGTGGAGTTCATTCAATGTAAGGTGGACTAGGTCCACTATATTATTAAATAAATCCCACTATGATAGAGATATAATAAATGGGTAATTAGATATAATAAATGTAAGAGGACTTCTTAGAAGGTTCTACTTCTAGGATTGGTTCTTAACAGTTCTACCATCACCTAAGAACATTCTAGAGGAGGAATCTTCTAGAAGTAGAACCTTCTAAGAAGTCCTCTTACATTTATTATATCTAATTACCCATTTATTATATCTCTATCATAGTGGAATTTATTTAATAATATAGTGGACCTAGTCCACCTTACATTGAATGAACTCCACTATTATCACTATGGGCCCTCTAGCCCCCCCCCACTACCACTCTAGATACCTTACATTCCATCCCCCTTATGAAAGCATTGTCCTCAACGCTTGATGTACAACCATATACCACGGTCCCATGGATAATTGTGGACCATAATGCTAAAGAAGACTGAAGAACCAAGGTCCCATGTAGAAAGGAAATCCACCATGTTGAAGTAGTCCAACCACCATTGTAAGCCCGGGTCCCATGTCCAAGTGCTCATGTGAACTCCCTATAGAAGATTTTGGAACCCAATAACCAACTCCAAATGATGCTCCAAAGACTGACACCTATCATGTGGATCCAAATAAAAAGATCCATCCACATAGTGGAAAAGGGTTGTAGCAGAATCTGGAATGAATAATACCAATGTAGAATATGTAGACTGAACACTGGTAACTAGCTCCTGATGTGGAACATTGATGTTCTCTATAGAAGGTGGAGTGGAGTCATCAAATAAAATATGAAAGTGGTTGTCATCCCAGAAATGACAACTATCCATATACCAATCATCATAATCTACCTCAAAATCATACCAAGAATATATTTCTTGATTATATTCATCCCTAAGGCCCTCCATAAGAAATCTCTCCTGCATTTTATTCAATGAATCTTGAATACTACGAAAACTATCATTGAGGCTGTCTGTGAGGCTGTCTGTGAGGCCATGTACAAATGCATCCAATCTGTCATCCAATGTGTGAAACAATTGGGCTTTGAATGATTCAATAATTTCTTTCAGGTTTTGAGAAGAAATAGCCATCTGAGCATCCTATGAACTCACCCAATAAGTTACGGCAGAAAATCGCGGCTTTTTCTGGAAAAACCCTAAAAAACTGTTGAAGTTAAAATGCTCATAACATCACTTCCCGAACTCCGTTTTGGCTGATTTTTTTTTGACATTGGGTGAAATTGTGAGAGGAACTCAGATATGTAATTTATTTGGACAAATTTGGCCTCCAGATGCTACAAAAATAAATAAAAAATTCTCACCGCCGTTCGCGGAAAAAATCCTGAAAATTTGCAGATTTTAAAACTTCAATATCTTGACTTCCCGGACTCCGTTTCGGACGATTTTTTTTTTCAAATTGGGTGTGTTTCTAAGAGGAACTAAGATATACAACCCTTTTCTTCAAATTTTTCACATAAATATACCAAAAACTTCTAGAATGTCGCGGCCCTATTTTTCTTGCTCCGAAAAAAAAAAATCTGCAAAAAAAAAAAATATTTTCCCACAATGTCTTCCCAAAGAAAGTGCTCTAATACCAATTGTTAAGAACCAATACTGAATACAAAAGCACCAAAAAAGATATATAAGAACAATATACAAAATCTCCTTTATTATAACCAAACCCTTGAGGTAGGGCAACACCATACAATGGATCCTATTATGGAAGGGATCCTCTCTTGTTCACTTGTCTCTTCGAGGGGGCATCCTCCTATTGAGCTACCGCTCCAAATACAATACTTCTGTTCATGTTTCATTACATTGCTTGGACCCATTTATATAGTGCTACCATCACCTAAGAACATTCTAGAGGAGGAATCTTCTAGAAGTAGAACCTTCTAAGAAGTCCTCTTACATTTATTATATCTAATTACCCATTTATTATATCTCTATCATAGTGGGATTTATTTAATAATATAGTGGACCTAGTCCACCTTACAGAATGAACTCCACTATTATCACTATGGGCCCTCTGGTCCCCCCCACTACCTCTCTAGCTACCTTACAGGATCGCTCTTATAGAGTTGGGGCCATTCATATGCCTCAGGGACACATGAGTGGAGAACCATAATAAGGATACAACTGGAGGTTGGTTGAGGCATTTTGTGACACGATTATTGTTCCCTATATTATATTTGATGTTGAGATGGAACTTATACAAGTATGTGGACCACTTTTGATGGCATTTGTTCTGTAATTTTCCATGTGTATGCATTAACTACTGAGGCTTGTAATCAGTGTGGATGATTCTTTCCTTCTTGAGAATGTAGTGCTTTCATTGTAGGCAGGATTGTATGATGGAATACATTTATTTGTCATAGGTGGAGTACTTACGAATGACATCTGATAGTGTATCACTATGGTATGCCACTGGATGACCATGCTAAGTGAGGATTTCACCCATGACATAGTATGACGCATTGTTCTCAATCTCAAAAGGTTGTTGCATATCGGGTAAGGAGAGTATTGTAGCTAAGCACAACAGTTATTTAAAATAGGAAAACACTTGTTGTTGTGACTTCCCCCATATGAAATTTTCCTTGCCATGATCCTTGGTAACTTGGCTGAGGGCCCATGCAATATGGGAGAATCCCAACACAAACATGCGATAGAAGATGGAAATTCCTAAGAAACTTTGAAACTCGGTTAGTGTGGTTGGGGCTGGCCAGTCAAAAATGACTTGGATATTGGCTGGATCCACATGCACACCATGCTCATCAACAATGTAGCCTAGGTATTGGACCCTATTCATGCCGAAGGAGTATTTTTCCAAGTTAACATATAGCTTGTGTTGTCGCAGAGTGTGAAGGACCTACTAAATATTTTGCAAGTGTTCTTCCCAATTCTTGTTGAATATGAGGATGTTATCTAGATATAACAGCACAAAGGAATTGGTGAAAGGTCACAATATATCATCCATCAATCTCATGAAATTTGTTGGATCATTTTTCAAACCAAAAGGCATGACTAGTCATTCAAAAAGATCTTCTTCGGACTTGAAAGTAGTCTTCCATAGATTAGTCTGTTCTATTGCGACCTAGTGGTAGCTAGACGTTAGGTCAATATTGTTGAAAAAATTGGCTCCCTTAATGATCCATAATGGATCCAGAAACCAAAATGGGTCTAGTAAGGCCTAAAAATCAGAGTGTCCAGAATGGCTTCAAAATGGACATGTGTGTAGGCCTCATCAATACGAACCCAACTCAACTTGAACGGGCTCAAACAGACGTCTTATGCCAAAGATATCGCAGTCTGTTTATTTTGCCAAAGAGGTAAAATTTTGATGACTGTACAATCCATACAGTGCTAACGTGGCAGCCTACTGTATAGGTCATACAGCCGTACAGTGACATGGAAGGTACATTGGCATATTGATAGGGCAGAAATGTTGGCAATTGCATGGACTAGTCATATTTGGACACATGGTAGTTAGTGGGAAAGTAATATGGTTCCACGTGGCCTAGTCTTGGGTTGCCACATGGCACCCCTCCATTGGTCAATGGTTGTAAAATGGTATGGATTCCCAGGGAGTCGAACGCGTGACCTTGGTCTGGGCAATGAATGTTTTGGCAAGGCCGGGCTACCAGCCCACCCACATTAGGTCTTTTTATATAAGGTGTAAAACTTATATATAAACTTATTGTGTTGTAATTTGGGTGGAGAATAGGGTTGGGGCCTAGCCCCAGCCTCAGTTCACGCTCCATAAAACCTTTCCATATAACCCAGTACTATATCTTGGAGTGTGGTTATTGTATATTTCCCAGCCTTCAGGGAGCTACCACATGACCATGGCATATGACCCATGGCCCATTCCTTGATCCTTGGTGTGGATGTGTGTTGTTGGCACATAGGCAGACCCAAGTTTCAACGCTACAACAGCGCACCAACAAAACCCTAACTACCAGCCCTTTCAGCAACACCTGCGAAGAAAATGAAGTCTCACCCTAGGTAGAGGCAGGGGTGGTTGCAGGACTCCAGTATCTGCAACCTTAGCTGGGACATAGATATGTGATTATAATACTTAATAGAGCACTTAGCACCGTCAATTCATCATTATTTACCCAATATCTACTTCGCAAATAAAACAGAGCATCGTAGCATTCACCCAGATCTAATGTATCTAAGCACTTAATGTGAAGAAATAGATTATATCTAGCAGATTCGAGCACTAAGAAAATTCACATAGGTCAGATCTAGCATCCAGGGTCATCATAAGAACAAAGCATAAACAGATCTATCTATCTATATCAAAGCATTTAGCAATTAAAGAAAGACATAAACACATCAGAACATTGCATAAAGCAGAATAACATAGTATTTACGTGGTTCACCCCCACCCTAGGGATACATCCACCAACTCTTCTTCTTTATTAGTTTCAATTAGTCATCTACATGCATAGATACACAAAAACCCTACTCCACATAGGACAGGAGATCTATGCATACCTTGCCAAATCCTCCTTCCCTAAGCTAGGTCTGGCACAAAGACTTTCACATTCTGTTACAACCACTTGCACTTAGTTCTACAAGTTTCTCTCAATATGCATAGAGCATCTACAAACCATATTTGCACTTAGCACTTAGCTTATCGGCCCCCTACTTATGTCACCTAGCTACTTATTTATACTTTACAAAATAGTCCTAAACATGGGTAAACCCATGGGCTGATATTACCATACCCATTACATATTCCCAATTCCCAAAAAGGTCTCAAAAAGGGGTCGAGATCTCGCGATCTCTACTTCGTCTTACGCTCCGTCTTCGACAAGCTGTCGAAGTCCCAAAATAGGTCAAACCTGACCAAGGATATCCCAAAACTTGGTCAAAGGCCAACATGTGTATAGCGCCTGGCTGGTCGGGCTAGCCCGCCGACCAAGGCATAGGACTAGGGATAGTGACCGAGGGCTAACGATTCGGGGAGTGCATGGAGCATAAGGGCTTGGCCACATGGGCCATAGCCACGTGACCAGGAGTTAGAACTAGAGGGGACAGCACACTAGCACTAGACCAGGGCCACATGGAGGGAACCCATGTGACCAAGAGCCCATGTGAAGGGGGTCGTGCCCTATTATTTGCCAATTTTGTTTTTTGTAACTTTATATTAAGATTTTTTGTGATTTTTCAACATTTTTGGATGGATTTTGGCCATTTTGGGAGGATCTGGAGCTCATTTTTTGGCCAGATCTTAAGGGGAAGTTGGGATTTTGTTACCCACTTTAATCCTATATAAACCAGAGTTTATTGGCATATTTAAGGGAGGTTCATCATAGGAAAATGTTGAAGAATTGTAAAGGCAAAGCCATTTTTATGCAGGGAATCTATTGAGGAGAGAAACTTTGCAGGCCATTTCTTGGAGCTTCGTTCATCTATTTTCAGTGCCGTCAGTTTTGATGGGTTCTTGAGATATAGAAGAACACAGCCAAATTAGTTTGTAACCCATTTGGAACTTTTATGATGTACTTTTGAAGATTTGAACAAAAATAAGAAAACCTCACCCATTGAGACAGAGGCCTAGAGACATAGGCAATATTTTTGAACTCTGTTATCAACTTTGTTGTTATGGTTTGTTGTTTCTTCATGCTTATTTCTAGATCTATATGTTTCTTTATGGCTGCCATGTTTCATCATTAATTCTTCCTTTTACATCAAATTCCTAAATGGTAAATGAACACATGTTTTTAAAACTCAACCATTGTCGTTAAAAGATCTTTTCGGATCAAGCGGTATCAAAGCTAGTTGATGGTGTGTTATTGAGTTTGCATGATTACCAGGGAAAATTTGAGTTGTGGTGAAGGCGAGCTTGTTGAAGAGAATCCTGAGATTGGATTGAGAAAGAGAACTTCTCAAACTGAGAATATGGCATCGGAAGAGGGACTTTCTCATGATGATAAAGAGTTTCAAAAAACTTTCTTCGCCATGTCGGAGATGATGAAGGTTCTATATGAGGATTACTTGGAACAGAAGAGACCGATTCTAGGTGAATCTTCAAAGGTCAAAAGTGAATAAGGAGAGGATCCTCATCAAACTCCTCCTTCACCTCCTTCTTCTCCATCAACTTCTTCTTCTTCTTCAATTTCAAGTTCTAAATCCACCACAAGAAAACATTCCCATAAATATAAAAATGAAATGCCTTTAGTTAAGTTTGATGTGAAATTTGAATTACCCATGTATGATGGTGAAGTCAATGTAGAGAGGATTGATAATTGGGTCAGACAGATGGAGGTTTATTGCGGTTTGCAACAAATCAAGGATGAGGCAACTCAAATCAAGTTGGCATCACTTCCTCTTGCAGGCACAACACTCTTCTAGTGGCAAAGCAAGTTGCAAAATGGCACGCAACAAGTGGGTAATGTATTTCCATCATGGAAAGTTTTTGTTTCTACACTTAGAAAACAATTTTATCCTTTGGGTTATAAAGAGAAGGATTTAATTGAATGGCAAGGTCTTAAACTAAGAAAAGGACAAACAGTGCAAGAATACATAGATGAATTTTGAAAGATGGCATTGATGTTACATTTTCCTTTACATACACAAGAAACTCTTATGAATTATATAGGAGGTTTACCTGCACACATTCATAACATTGTATTTATGTTTGGACCTACTAATATTGATGAGGTTTATGTTCAAGAAACATACATTTTGGTAGAGAAAACAAAAGTTGGTGTATCAAGGGAATCATCTTCAAGAAAAGAGGACAAAAGGAAGTGGAATGGCAAGAAGGAAAATTCAGTTGCAAGAAAGGAAGAGAAGCTCTCTTGCAAGAATTGCAAGAAAGAAGGGCATGATGAGGACCATTTTTGGCAATTTCATCCCAAGAAGAGACTAAAATGGTTCAAATAAAGGAAAGGGAGGAAAACAGTTGCAGCAACAACACAGCCAACAGACTTGGGACCGGATTCGGGTAATGAATCTAAAATCTCAGCGGTTGGTTTGACAGGTAAAATTGGTGATGGATATGATTCTAGAAGTAAATTGTTTCACATAAGGGTCATAATAAGGCATACTAAGGTCGACACATTGATAGATAGTGGATCTCAATATAACTTGATTTCAGAGGAACTGATTAAACAATTGGGATTAAACACTCAGATGCATCATAATCCTTACTCACTTAAATGGATAAGAAACAATCATAAATTGCACATAACAAGGCAATGCACATTAAAGTTTTCAATTTCATCTAAGTTTGTGGATAAGGTAACATGTGATGTGGTGCCACTCAATGAATGTGGAATGGTCTTAGGCAGTCTTTATTTGTATGATCGCAAAGCAATCTTCTACAGGGAACAAAATCAATATCATTTAATCAAAGAAGGAAAGGAATATGTTGTACATGATCATCACTTAAAATAAAATCAATCTCTTCAAACAATGGAACAATTAAGGAATGAATCTCATGCAAGCAACACATCTATAATTGTCCCAAATCAAGTAATTGATATTAATCAAGAACATGAGATGATTGTAGAATGGAAGTCCAATCATACTTTGCTTCAAGATAAGCTAATGTCATGCAAGTATTACAAACATATTAGCTCATTTGTAGTCATATTTCTGATATTATCATTAGTAATGTTATCAACATGGATGATAGTGGCATCAGTAAGATGTGACAGGGTACAAGTGGCTAACAATATGTTGTCAGTTATCATGGTTGTTTTATAGTTGATCTTGATGAGACAGGTGCACAGGACAGAGTTTAAAGACAGAGAACAAGTGGGGTGGCCTATCACACACTTGATGACTAGTTAATATCCTTTTAGAGGACCAAAAGGTCTTTAGTGGGGAGGTGATCCAAAATGGATCTGGAAACCAAAATGGGTCCAAGAAGGCCTCAAAATAAAAATTCTCAGAATGTCTTCAAAATGGATGTGTACGTAGGCCTCATCGATATGAACCCAATGCAACTTGAATGGGCTCAAACAGATGTCGTATGTGAAAGATATCACGGTCTGTTTGTTTTGCCAAAAAGGAAAAAAATTGATGATTGTATAGTCCGTATAGTTTTGACGTGGAATCTGACAGTATAGACTGTACAGACATACAGTGACATGGTAGGCACAGTGGCATGTTGACAGGGCAGACACATTGGCATTTGCATTGACCAGTCATATTTGGACACATGGCACTTAGTGGGAAAGTATTATGGTGCCACGTGGCCCAATATTGGGCTGCCACATGCCACCCCTCCATTGGTCGACAGTTGAAAAATGGTATGGACTCCTATGGATTCAAAACCATGACCTTCAGTCCAGGCGACGAGTGTTTTGGCAGGGCCAGGCTACCAGCCCTCCCACATTAGGTCTTATTATATAATGTGTAAAACTTATATATAAACTTAATGTGTTTTAATTTGGGAAGAGAATAGGGCTGGGGCCTAGCCCCAACCCTGCTGCATGCTCCACAAAACCTTTCCATATAACCCAGTACTATATCTTGGTGCACAGTTATTCCATATGCCCCAGCCTCCGGTGAGCTACCACATGACCATGACTATGACCCATGGCCCATTTCTTGATCCTTAGTGTGGATGTGTGTATAGTGCTTGGTCGATCAGGGTATCCCATTGGCCAAGTCACAGGACTAGGTGTTGGCAACCAAGGGCTAATGGTTCAAGGAGCGCATGGAGCATAAGGGCTTGGCCACATGGGCCATAGCCATGTGACTAGGAGTTAGAACTGGAGGGGCCAGCGCACTAGCACCAGACCAAGGGCACATGGAGGGAGCCCATGTGACCAAGAGCTCACGTGAAGGGGGTTGCACCCTATTATTTTCCAATTTTGGGTTTTGTAGCTTTATATTAAGATTTTTAGTGATTTTTCGGCAGTTTTGGATGGATTTTGGCCATTTTGGGAGGATCTAGAGCTCTTTTTGAGGCCATATCTTGGGGGGAAGTTGGGATTTTGTTACCCACGTCAATCCTATATAAAATAGAGGTTATTTTAAACTTTAAGAGAGGTTCAACACAGGAAAATGATGAAGAATTGTAAAAGCAAAGCCATTTTTATGCAGGGAAGCTATTAAGGAGAGCAACTTTGCGGGCCATTTCTTGGAGCTTCGTTCATCCATTTTCAGTGCCGTCAGTTTTGATGGGTTCTTGAGATATAGAAGAACACATCTAGATCAGTTTGTAACCCATTTGGTACTTTTATGATGTACTTTTGAAGCTTTGAACAAAAATAATAAAACCTCACCAACTGAGACAAAGGCCCGGAGATGTAGGCAAGATTGTCGAACTCTGTTATCAACTTCGTTATTATGGTTTGTTGTTTCTTCATGATTATTTATAGATCTATATATTTCCTTATAGATGCCGTGTTTCATCATTAATTCTTCCTTTTTCATCAAATTCCTAAATGGTAAATGAACACATGTTTTTAAAACTCAATCATTGTTGTTAAAAGATCTTCTTGGATCACTTGAGTTGGTCAAGAAGGTCTTCAATTCGGAGAATTGGGCACCGGTTCTTCACTGTGATTTTGTTTAGGGCCCTGTAATCAATGCAGATTTTCCAAGTCACAATTTTCTTCTACATGAGTACAATTGGGCTCCCACGGGGTGAGGAGTTAGGTCGGATGTGACCCTTTTGAAGAAGCTCTTGGATATGTTTCTTAATTTCCTCATTTTCCATCAGAGAGCGATAATAGACTGGCCCATTGGGTAGAGGTACATCAAGGCTTAGATCAATTGAATGCTTGAACTGACAGTTTCATAACACCCCGGTGGGTGAGGAGAAGATGTATTTGTATTCTTCCACAATCTTGTCCACATGCTTCTAATGCATGGAGAGGCCCTGTGCAGAGGCCATGAATGTGGTCATGACCTTCTGTTCACTTTGAGAGTGAATCATGAAGAAGACAAATTTATCATTCTGGGAAATGACCTTCTTGCATTGCTTAACAGAGATCAAAGAAATAGCAGTAGTTGGAGCTACCTCTAGTATCATGTACAATTGTTCACCCAAAGTAATAATAGCATTGTGAGGTCTAGACTCATATACAATATGTTGTTTCCAAAAATATGGTTGGCCTAAAATAACATCACAAACTTCAAGGGGGGGAATATCACACAATACCTCATCCTTGAAGGGATTGATGTCATATGGTAGATGACACAGTTGGTTGACACAAAGGTATATTCCTTAGCAGAGCCACTCAATTGTGTAGGGTTTCGGGTGTGGTGTCGTCGACAGGTTCAACTGATTGATGACCTCTGGTGAGATCAGGTTCTTTTGACTTCTTCTATTGACAATGAGATGCAGTGAAGCACCCTTCACCCACATCTGCAACTGAAAAAGGAATTCAACTTCCTCTGGTTCCTTTGGTTCACGTGGATGGACCCTGGTGGTAGAAACAGTGGCACTAAGTTCTGCATCAATGATTTTCTTCCCTTTGTCTAGATCTGATTCAGAGTTAGAACCTACCTCTGACTCTAAGACTTTCAACTCAGCCACCAATGATTTCTTTGAGCGACATTCATCGGTGTTATGCCATGGGATTTTATGGTGTTGGATTACTGAGAGGGGGGGTGAATCAGTAATCAACAATTTATGCCATTTTTAACCATAGTTTGTATTACTTTAACTTATTCAACCATATTTGTTAGTTCATCATCAATATATTATTGCACCATAAACATTAACGTCCATTAGTTCATAAACAATGATAAACACATTCACACAATACACAGTACACCAATATTTACGTGGAAACCCAATGCGGGAGAAAACCATTAAATGTTTTTCTTATATGTCAAACAATTACATTCAAGGAAGTACCAACTTCCAATTCTCCAGATCCAACTAGAAGGAGGCTCCAACCCCCTATTTTCTCAAGCTCCAACCTAAAGAAAGATCCAACTCCCTGATTCTCTAGCTCCAACCAGAAGGAGGATACAACCCCCTCGGTTCTTTGGAAAAAAATGGAAGGTGGCTACAACCACCTTGTTCTCAGGCTACAACCTAAAGGAAACTCCAACTCCCTAATTCTATGGCACCAACCAGAAGGAGGCTACAACCCCCTTTCCTTTCCCCATCCAACTACCCTAAAATATATGTGCCAAATATGAACAATTTGTCATTGTCACTGAATCAATATCACTATCACTGCTAACCTCTATTACTATCACTTCCAACCTCTATCACTGTCACTAATCCAATTCTTCTTCAAAACATTCCTTCAAATCCGTGACCTATATGTACTGCAACAGATGGGTATCTGTGCCCTTCTTAACTTAAACTCATGGATGTCTACATCTATCCTCACTGCAACTCGCAAACTACCAAAAACTCATCCAATTTCACTGTCATTGTCTTTGCTTCTGTCAAATTGTCACTATAAACCTTATACTCAAAACCTATCATTGTAATATCATCATCCAAATCATCTCTACTTACCAAAACCACTCAACTATATGCACCATATCACCAACATGAGCATCAACCAAGACTACTCACAACTCACTACAATCACCCACACATTCCTCTAAAAAGCATGTACCAATCACAACCAAGTACCCATGTGTACCAGAAATAGTGCATCAACCATGCACCAAAGACATACTCCAAGATAACCAACAAAGGGCCTCTAGCAATACATCACACTATCCATAAATTGAATTACCATAAACCCTTACATCAAACCATGTTCCAAAACCTCACTTATATATAGCCTTAAACATGTACCACTCATAATCCAATCATATACAAAGACCACTAACAAATTCTTCTCACAGTGCACCAAAAGATATACCAATAAAACCAAGATAGGTACACTAGCAATGTGCCTCAACAGATCTTGTAATGTCCCTTTCCAAGTAGGATCTCCAAAGGGGAGGGATTAGTAGTCTAAATGTAATATCTATAAGATGAGCCTAGTTGTATTATGAATTGTAAACATGTTTTGTAGGCTAGTGAGTCAGGAAATCATAAGTTGGTAGGCTTATGTGTTAGTAGGCTGGAGAGCCTAGGTGTTAAAGGCCAAGAGCTTGTTTTGTACATGTAAATATTCATATTATTAATATAAAAACATTGTTGCGTGTAGACTGAATACAATAAAAGAGAATGGGGGACTATACTCCACTAGTCTAGGTAAGGGAGAGGGGGTTGAGAGGTTGGAAAGAGGGGATAATTCTAGGGGCTTAAGTCCAAGAGAATAATAATTTATTATTATTCAAAAAGTTGTTTAAAGGGATATGTTTTTATCCTAAGTTCTTGGGGAAGGATAGGGACTTCCAAAGGAAAAGAAATGTGCTTCATGAGCAATAGGTGTCAGCTCATGCACATGAAAAAATTAAGGGGTGGAAGGCAGGCACTCTCACGGATGCGCTCACTCACTAAGGCACTCACGCACACACAGGGGGGGGGACTCGCTCACATAGGGAGGTTCACGCAGAGAATTTTGACTCTCACGCTTTGATCATATTGTCTATGCTAGACCATTCTTCCTATCTCTCCTCACGAGTTCAATCATGCACTGAGAAAGCCACAGCCATCCATTTCTACCATTGTTGAACCCTTGACCAGTTTTCACCTCTGTAATTTACTCATTCGTCCCTTGCCTTACCCGAATTAGCTATTTTGGTTTGAAGAAGCGGGTTGTCAAGCCCACGGTTGAAGAGGCAGGTTGTCATACATGTGAGTAAATCTCTCTCCAAGTGAGAGAGGTTGTTGTGGATTAAAGAAGAAGGTTTTCAAACCTATGAGAAACTCTCTCTAGGTGAGAGAGTGTGCTAAGGAAGTGAGTTCTCCTGGAGGGAGTCCCATAGCTGCTACAAAGCTCTGAGAATTCCAGTCCGGCCTATTTTTGAAGCCCAAGTTAAGGGAGGTGGAGTAACCCATGGACTGTGTGACAGTGAAGGTGTATACTCCTAGGGTGGGATAGGCATTTGATTAATGAGAGTCTATGAGCAATGGGTGTAAGTGGCTCCTGGGAGAGAATCCTTCCTCTTAAACTGTGTGACTTTCCTATTGACCTTGCCTAGCCTAGGAATCCCTTGCCCAGTGGAGTTTAGTCCTAGCTCGGGGGTGACCCACTACTGAGAGTGATGAGCAATGTGATCTAAGGCTAGGAGGTTCATGGAAGGTATTGTTGTTGGGTATTTTACCCTACGGACTAATAAGCTAGGGCTCTAAGCTCATACGCAGATCATGACCCTCAAGACTTAACTTTTAACCTTCTACCCGAATCTGAAACCCCTTTCTTTACATGCATACAAGAGAAGAATAAACCAACCTTTTTCTGGACGGCTGAAGTAGATCCTCCGTTGAGCTTCTTATCCCCTTGCTGCTGCTGCTCCTTCCAAAAGCTTCCCTGTAATCACGACAAGACTATGCATGCATGCTACTGATCTATTATAGGGTTAGAGATAAAACATAAATCAAATTACATAGATGAGATTCATGTATGCGGGACGGGAAAAGTATCTTTTTCATTAACTTCAATATAAACCAACTTACAATGATTTCTGAGGCCGGTCACCGTTCCACGATCCTGATCCTGGGCTCTTCCTCTTCTTTTTTTCCTTCAACTGCTGCTGCATGAATTCCTCCTAAAGCTTGAGGCAAGGCTAAAGGATTGGGACAAAACTGGCTTGGCAATTTGGCAGAGTTTCTTTGCTATGATTTTCCCCCTTTGAATAGTACCCCTACCCCTCCTTTTATAGGCTAGAAGGAGCTAGGGTTTTTGGTGAACTCTCGGCCATGCATGGCTCGACGTTCCAGTTAACTGACAAAAAGCCTTGTGTCCCGGCGGAAACTTTCCTGATTTCTTGCTTTGTTAGGTACCCGCGGGTTGTTTTGGGTTAGCCCGCGGATACCCGCGTGCAGTATAAGGACAGCAAGCGGATGCCCGCGTCCAGGGAGAAGTTAGAGCGCGGGTTTCTTGTTTTGAGTGGTTTTTTGAGGAATTACTCAGCATGGCTTTGGCTAGGAAGAGGCATGAGTAGGCCTGATGCCAGGTAAGCAGGGATAGTGCAATCTAGGGTTATAACAGATGCCCCCTAATGTGTGAGGTCAGAAGAGCATCTGATGGCCAAAATACATTACCAATTCTTTACCAATCTGTACTGATATGCTGAATAAGTGAGCCCAGGAATCAGGAA